>JASVER010000018.1:6438444-6490997 GCA_030449065.1 Oceanodroma leucorhoa | reverse complement strand
AATGCATGAGGGGCACTGAGTGCAGGGCCCCGGCCTCAGAGATAGCGATCGCTGGCGGCACGGAGCGCCCTCGCTCACTGCACTCGTTTCGGGGCTCTCCGGGGCCGGGAGGGTGGGCTCCGCGGAGATCCCTCGCAGTAATCCCCGTAGGGAGGCAGCAACGCCGAGTTCCATAAGCAAATGTAATGGCTGTGGCTGCAAGCTTGGCAGAGCCGTGTTTCATGAATAAACAGCACTGCAACCCCCTTGCTTCATGATGAAAGGCAGAGTCAAAATGAAAGGAGGCCGAGTCCTCCCCGTCTGCGCTTGCCACCCTGCGCTCACGGCGCTGCCACCGGGCCTTCAGCGCGGAGCTGCTGCCAGCCCTGCCCCTGCTTTTCTGCTCCTGACACTCAAGGCTATACGAGGATGCAAAAGTGTTGCAACACCCGGGATGCCAGAAGTTTCACTGCAGCCGGTTTTTTTTTTCCCAGGTTATGAAAAACCTACGTTCGGGCTTGATGCGGCGTGGAGCTAACAGCAGCTCCGCTGAAACCACGGTGCGGCTGGGTCCACGGGTCCACGCCACTCCCATGGCCTGGGATCCACCTTCCGCTCAGCCCCCCGGGGTCTTGCACGCTCTGTCACATCCACGCAGCGACGGCAGGCTCATGGGTGAGAGCCGTTAGCAAATACACCCCGCGGTACTCTGCTCTCCTTCCAACGTTTCCTTTCAAAAAACAGCTGTTGGGGATGGAAGCACAAGGTGATGTTCCACCACCGGGCTCTGACACAGCTCCTGTAGCTCATGTTTAGTTTGGACAGTTTTCCTTCACATGTTGGTCTGGAAAACAATGTGCCCCATAGTTAAAATTTCTTTGCTAACTTAGTTTTTGCCTTTCTTTTCTCATTACATTTTATAAGCCTTGATTTCTACGGCATTTGCACACCGACTGTTTCCCATTTATGGGCAMAATGCTTTAAATATTTGGGTCTGCAGCTAGTATTAAAGCTGTTGGATGATGTGTAGATAATAAGTTAATAGCAAAAATTACTTTAGAATTTTAATTTGAAATGTTTTGTGAGTCTCTAAAGTCATTTTCAGTTCAGGACATAATACCTTGTGACAGAGACATTCCTCCCCTGAAAGAGAAAGGAGGAAATATGAAATCTGAGATTGAGATAACCCCAGTTTACTTTGGCAGAAAGGAACAGACTGGATCTCGAGCTAATTAGTGCTGATGCCATCACACGTTATAATGGTTTTACTGCGAGTCTTGCAATTTGCATATGTATAAGATAGATACACGTGTGCTGCACCGCAGTCTTTACACTTATGTTATACATATTTGCACTCCACCACAAAGTAATTTTCTAATTCTTGTTTCTGTTTAGAAATTACAAAAACAGCGAGATCAGCCAAGCCATATCTCCCACTCTGGCACCAGCTATCAGACACTCATTTGCAAACATACGAAAATATCATTCATTATAACTTAGAATCATTACAGCAACATGTGCAATTCTGTTTCTTCTGTTCCTACCACTGGTGACAAGCGCATTTAGCAGATCTCATTTGTTACATGCGATACCGACAGACTGGAAATGGCTTTTATTCGTGGAGCCACATTAGTGCACTAAGTAACATGAGAGACTCCCTGAATATTATAAACATCCTGGCCAAGGGAGCATGGACAGACTAACCAGAAGGCAATGTGCTCGAGATCAGTTTTGAGCAGCAAATTTCATTGACAGCTGTCAAGTTTGAATTGTGAGCTACAATTCACTGTAAAAAAATGTTAATTTTGTATGCTATAGGCGTGCTTGAAGTGCCACAAGTGACGGAGGGGCTGCAGGGATCACTCCCCAGCCTTGGTTCCCCCCAAAGTAACTAATTTAAAGACCCTTTTGGGAACCTGTGGATCAAGCCAGGATGTCAGGAGGGTTTGACTGACTTACTGTGTTTCCTTGCTCGCTAGTACTCTGCTCAGGGAGCTTTGCAAGGATTGCGTGGGGTCCTCTGACAGACCATAACATAAACAAAATAATTCAGCTTCTGCAGCGCTAATTTGCTTTTGTTTTAGAGGCAAGAGCAAACAGGGCCAGATTGGCCTGTAAAAAAGGGACAGGAGACAGACCCAGCACAAAGCAATAGTAACAACATGTTCTGCAACCAGAAGGAATGTGGGATAATGACTACAAGGAACCATCAAGGAAAGCATCAGGAGCCCGAGGCCGCATGACGTGTCTCCAGCAGCCATGGGAGAGCAGCCTGGAGCCTCCACTGGTATGGACTGCACAGTCCCACAGCACACAGGGCTGCTCCCTCCCACCAGATACGGCGAAGCCCTTTGAAACCAACACGAAGGGAGGACCTGGTTGCAAAATCAGCCTCTGGGCACCTCGGGGAAAGGGACTGCTTTGGGAAGCATCTCACAGGAGCACATTCTCCTCTGCATCAGCTCAAGATTGTGTCACAAATGCAAAATTTTATCTTTAAGAAGATGAAATTCCTAACCAAAAGAAGAGGCTTTGCAGGCCACTCAAATGCTGCTTTGGGTCTTTTACTTCATTTCACAAGCCAATAGTTGCAGTGCCAAGTTTCTGCCAGGAGGACTTAAGAACTGATGAATCCTTCTTAAAGACCAATTCAAACGAGCATCCAAGCTCCTGAACTATTCCAGACCAGGGCTTCTCCTGTCAGGCAAGCAACTGCTGAGCGCAGGGCCTGCTTTCCCCTTCAATCACACTCAGGAAAAGGCCCTTTATTTTCCACCAGGAGCATGTGAGCAGTGCAGCCATGCAAAAGTCTCCCTCCCAATGTCAGCTGGTAAATCCCTCCAATGAAATCCCAAACCACATCCACTATCTTGTCCAGAAGCTCCATGTGCTTGAGGGCCCCAGCACAGGCATGAGAGGATGACTGGCATGAGGGGTTTAGTCTTTTCTAGATCAAGAAGGAAAATAAGACAAGCCAAGACAGAGGCCAGGCTGGCAGCGCTTTCTGAGTACATTACTTTGAACAAGAGAAAAGCTCCTTTCTGACTCTGGGGAAAAAAAAATCAACCTCATCCCTTTGTATTGCTTCTTGCATATATTCCCTTTTTCTTTTTCACATGAATTGGCATCAACGTCTGTCCCTGCTGCTCCTGCCTACCATGTATGTACCAGCAGCAGCAGCATGCCTGCAAAACTGACCAAAAGGAGTTGAAACCTCAGCCTGCAGGTGCCCCTTATTTAAGCAACTAGCCCTAGAAAAACGGTTTGCAGTGAAAAGTAATTCCTTCATCTGGAAGCTTTGAACATTATCACGAATTCCTCACCCATCTATAAACTTGCCTGGCATGCTGGCAGCTGGCCACCACTTCCCCCAAATGTTTGGATGTAACCCTTCAGTCTACCTCTAACAACAACCATGTTAATGCAGTATTCTCTGCCTGTTTGAACCATTCCACCAACCTCCTCCCCCATCAAAAAAAATTAGGCAAAAGAAATGGATAACAACTGCAGATTGGAAATCCGTCCAAGTTCACCTCTATAGTCAGGGCATCACAGCAGCCCTGTCCTGGGGAAACCCGCATTCCTCGGGGAGCTAAAGATTTGCATACTGCTGGATTTGCATGTGCATGCTGGCATTTGCCAGTACTGCCACATAAGATGCTGATTTCACTAGCAAGGAAAGGTTAGTACTGCTACGTTGCAGTCATTTCAAATTGGTGTCAAAAGCAATGTTCATGCAACATACCTATTCTTTTTTGCACCTTGCAATTATGATTTGGCTGGGAATTTCTCATTTGGAAATGATATGAAGTAAAAAGCATTGGGACTGTTCAAAATATCTTTGGAGCAGTGTTAATCAGAATAGTATTTTTTGTTAACTGCTCAACACTAGCCAACAAACAACTTTCTYCTCCCAGTTATTTTGCTAGCATTTTGGATATGATGCACACAAGCTAATTCTACTGAATTACCTTTACTTATGCTGATTATTGCCTTTAAAAAAATAATTAAAGCTTAGGCTAGCATAGCTATGCTCAACATAAAGCCCAGGGGGCAGGGAACATAATATGACTCTATGCAATTTCTTTGGCTTCCCACTTCTGGGGCTGGCCATGGATTTATTGAATCAAGTAGCCATTTCAGGACCTAAGACTACGCAGAGCCCAAAGCCTGGCTCCTTCCCCAGCCGCTCCCCTGTGACAGACAGGCTGCCGAGCAGGTTCCCACAGGTGAATAACTCCCAGGGAGCTTTATGCCCCGTAACTGGGGCAGTTCAAAGGAGTGGATGGAGGCCTGCACACTACATGCCTGCTCACTTTCAGCAGCAATTAGCATGTCCCCAGTGAAACTCAGCTACCTGCAAACTGGAGGAGGGGAGCTGTGTTCCAGAGATGCTCAGTGATACCTGTTCACATAAAATAAATAGGAAACAAGGCTAGTGTCTGCTTAGCAGCATCCGCCTCTCCATGCACACGTGGTATATCATCCAGGTGGCACCAATCTGCATCCCCCCCAGATACAGGACATGTTAAAGAGACACTTTTTAAGGGGCTCAGAAAGTGAAGCGTTTCCTGCCATGCTCATCAGTTTACTTTTTTTCATTTAAAACTCATCCTCCCTCCCCCAAACGCGCTGCACTCCTACCCCTCCGAATCAATAGGACGATTTGCATTTATCCTCCTGGAGGCATCGCTCCTAGGACCGGGGCCAGAGCGATCCAATCGATAGGGGGAAGCTGGAGCAAGGCTGGAAAAGAAGCAGCAGAGAGATTCCCCCAGGGAGAAATGCAAAACACTGGAGAGAGGCAACAATTATTGTAATTGAAGGTAATGAGGCCGAGGCGCCAGCTCCAGCTCTGCTTAACATCATTCAATACAAAGTGAGACACACATGAAGGAGACAGCCTGAGCCCGGCTTGCCCCGCCGCAGCCCAGCCCGGCTCCCTGCCTGCAGCCCGCATCCAGCCCTGCCCTTTGCCACAGCCAAGCCTTATCTCCCGACTGCAGCCTCCTCGGCTGCAACCCCCCCGCCTGCTGCAGCACAGACGCTCCCGGGACGGGTCTGTCTCCTGCGTTGATAGCTCAGCAGCACTGGAGTTGATGCGTTTGGAAGAGTCACTCTAGATCTGACTGGTCTTGGGGTCACGGAGTCCTCCTTCTCCTTTCCATAGGAGACTCCTCTGTCTGTAGCATCTTCGGTGTATTTATCCTGACTGTGCACTCAAAGTCACATACTGAGCACCAAATCACTCGGCCAAGGACAAATATTGTCCTGACCCATGGCAGGGCAACAAATTCAGCCCCAGCCCTTTAACCTTCATCCCTCCTCTGCACACCCCCCCCCTTTCTGCCACCCTAGCCCCTCTCCTCCGCAGCTTCCCCGGTGCGCAAGGAGAGGTGGGGGGAGCAGCTCTCCTGGAGGGGGAGAGGGATGCTGGAGAGGAGCTTCTGCTGCCCTGTGGCTTTCCCCTGTGACTCTGCGTGGGCACGGTATAGGTGTTTCTGTATCTCTAATTGTACCTGGCCTGCACATTTGCTGATATTAGAGCAGAGCTCACATCAGCTTTTGGCAGGGTCTTTAAAGGGGACGCAACTGCATTTTCGTCTTCGATTCCTTCTGCACAGAGACCCCCTCGCAGCTTCAGTAGCCGGTGGCGGGCGGGAGGTGGTCAGTAATCCGCCAGCACCGTGACGGGCTTATTGAACTCTCCTTTAGATTAATGCAGCCGGGGCCGAAACTGTGGCACCGGAGTCAGAAAGCCGGTAAGGCAGCGGCAGCCCCGGCGGGGCCCGGCTCSGGGCGGCGGCTCCCGGCCCCGGCTCCCCGGGCCGGCGGCTGCGGGCTCACCGCGGGCACGTCTTGCCCTCTGCTGGCAAAGCCAACCCTAGCAGGGAGGTGCCGGAGCCCTCTCGTACAGCCAGCCTAGTAACTTGTCCCGTGCAAATGCAGGGCTAAAAGGTGCTAGACAGTGCTACAGCTGCTTTTTGAACGGGAGGATGCAGCTGCTTGCAGGCATAGCAGTAAGTAATCCCGTTGCCAGAACAGCTAGAGCGGTGCAGGACCCGGCGGTACACTGCGGCTCACATCAGCTCGTACCCCCGGCCGCATCCTGCACACAGGAGTTAACGTCCAGGATTCAGCCATCACCTTGTGAAACATCCACGTAAAGGTGTTACATGTCAGARTTAATAAACTGTACCTAAAAAGTCAAGCACCACCTATCAGATATGAGTTATCAGGTGTCTAGAGATAAGGTATGGCAAATATTAGGAATTCGCTTAAGATCCCAAGCACAAGAAACCATTAGTTATGTCCTGACACAGCATAGCATGCACATGGGAGAGGAGAGGTAGCACTGGAGTCATGACACAGCCAAAAAAACCTGGAAATTTAATATCACTGTAACAGGACAGAACATACAGTTCAAGTAACATTTATTACAGAAAGCTACAGTTTGGATATAGGACATCTAGTGAAACAGTAACATAGGCCAGTCAAACTRGAGCCTCTTTTGAAAAAAAGAACCTGTTTCCTAAGGAAGCATCTCAGGCTTATATTTGCATATGCAAGATAGACTGTCCACAAGGTCTGATCACAGATGTCAGTTCCTTGGAGGACTTATACCCAGCAGTCAAAACTCGGGATACTCTGCAGGTGCTGCTCTGCAGGGGCTGGGGGCTACTCGAGGCTGTTCTCTGCTCTTGCAAATAAGTATTGTCAGCAGCCCCTCCACAACAGCAGCTCTAAAAGCTTTTGATGCAGATAAAGAAACTCTCCAGTGATATGTTACTCAGTATTAGTCAATATTTATTGCTCAATCTCTATTTTCTGAGCTGCGTATTTCAGAGCCAAATGCCAGAGACAAGGTAGTCAATGGAAGTCGGGAAAGCCTATACACATTATAATGGACTGGAGTCTCAGCTACTTAAGTAGGCAGCACTCTGCCAGTTTACACCAAGCTCCAGTTCTGACAGGCATTTGCAAATGCAATAGAAAAGGCCAAAGGCAGAGCTAGATCTCAAAGCAAGGACCAGCAGATTCAAGAAGATGGATATGTATCTTAATAAGACTTTAATAATTCAGCCCCAGAAAGCTGCTGTTTGAAAAAAAGTCAGCAGGACATCTAAGCACAGACGTGCAATAAGAATAAAACCTTAATTCTCGCTTTACCATGAAAAGCAGAAGGGACAAGAGTATTTGTGAGACAGGGGACGTGAGGAGCTGTGAGTCAGTAAAGGCTGCGGACTAGCTTAAATTCTAGCAGCATGTGGTGGTGTGATCTGGGCTGGCCAGGGAGGCCACGAAGGGAAGAGAGTGGAGGCTTCCCTCCTCTGGCTCTAGGGCAGGATCAGTAACTACATCAGAGACAGCTTGTAATTCTGATAACTGTGAGACAGAAAAACTGTAAAAAGGGGAAATAGCAGGGCAAAAGGAACTGCAGTGAGCTTTGGCAGATATGCGACAGGCTGGAGGCATTGAACACCCCAGCTGCTGGGCAGGGCAGCATCTGAAGACCCAAACCCACCATCTCTGGTGGGTTTAATCAGGGAGGGTGAAGGTGGGCATATCCTCAGCTTTCTGCCAGCGCTCCCTGAGGGACTCCCCCCTTGTGGCAGGGGCTGCAGAAGGGATCACCCACCCCTGCCATTCGCAGCCCAGCACTGAAGCACCCAAGAAACAGGTTTGAGCATTGTCCTGTCACCCTCCAATGGTGAGGAGAATCTCAGGCAGAGAGGAAGGGTACGCAGCTCTTGCCAGTAACATCTTGAGATGCCACAGGGGTTCATCTGTAGGAGCACTGCGAGATCAAAGGCAGATCAGGCAGAGGAAAGGATGGGTGGGGGGGAAGCAGAGTGTTGGCAGAAAGTGATACCAAGTGGAACAGAAACTCAAATTCCTCACAGTCCAGGGCCAAGAGGCAGTGAGGGGGCCGGGGAGATGAGTTAAGAGAGCTGATAATCTGGAAGGGAGAAGAAGTGTCGCCCCTATGTTTTCATAACGACTAAAAGGAGGAGTACAAGACACGTCAGAGTTACACAGGACTAAAACCAAAATTAAGAATCCCCAGAGTAAGAAAGCAGTCCTGATTATTCTCAGAGCATCCTTTATAATGAGGAGTATTATATAGCAGAGCGGGACATTAAACTGAGGTCCTGTTCACAGGTAAAGTCTTGCAAGGCAGTAGTGAAACATGAGAGTTAAACACGCTGGAGGTGGGGAGTGGGAAAGTGCTGCCCAGAGCCCCAGAGCCAGCACTGCCAGGCAGCCACTGCCGAGCCTTGCCCGCAGCCTGTGAACACGCTGGCCAGCTGCTTTGTCTTACCGTCTTTGCCTTTGATACTGATGGCAGGTAGCACCGTGCTGCCTGCGCCTTCTGCAGCCCCCTCTGCCGCACACCCCCCCCCCGGCAGACGGACCATGTTCTCCAAGCGGCACATCTATGACCGCTTCCTTTTTCAATCAATTAAATTGTAATCTAGTTCTCACTTTTATCTTCACTATCAGAGTCCTAATGAAACAAAACTGTATCAATCTCTTTAAAGACACATTCAGCCTGATATTAAGTGTGTCTCTTTAGCTCTGCTTGGAGAGCCTGGCAGGAAGACTGATAACACACAGAAGAGTGTCCTTTTGCCTCCCAAGTGCAGATTTTAAACTCATCTTGTTCTAACTATGGGATTAATAGAAGGGCCGGTATTAGAAGCCCAATTAAGGGAAACTGCTGCTGAACACTTAGCGACTGGCTATTAGCGTGACAAAAATCAGACACAACAATCTGCATTAATTAGTATCCCTGTTGTTCGCCCTAGATACTTGCATTTCTAAATAACTACAGGTTATATTCATCTGAATTGCATTCCCATAAATAAAGCTGGACTCGAGCTCTGTGCCAAGGGAAGGAGGACCCTGTGAGCTGCTGTTTTCAGAGCAGGGGCGGCAGAGGGGAGCGCTGGCACCAGCTCTGCCCCCTGTGCCACGTCCAGCCAGCACCGTTACATTTGACCCAATCTCTTTGCCCTTCCTGAAACCCTCAGGTTAAAACATTGGTTAATTCATGACGCAAATGCCAACTGAAACACTTCTGTTTCCAGTAGTGGGAGATGCCACTGGATTCAGCCCCGAGGAGCCTGGCATGGGATTTCTCAGCCTGTCCGCCCGGCAGCTCTGCCTGTCCCCCTTGCCGCGGCAGAGATGGCACTCAGGCGCCCAGTCACCTTGCATGCACTAGACGACATTTTTGTACCATTAAAGCAAAAGGGGAGCTCAGTAGAAGAGTGAAGGAGAGACAGAAATAGCGGAGAAGGAGAAGGGAAGGTCACTCACAACGCCAGTGCCAGCTGAAGATGCTCAGGGGCTGCGGGCGGGAGGCTGGGCGTCCTGCCAGGTGAGCCTTCCTCCAGAGCACCACACACCTCCTCCTCCTCCTCCCGCCACTCCCGGGGAGTTAGCAGACCACTCCACATTTCATCCCTCACATTAAGTGATTTACTGTGCAACTACTCCTTCTCCCCTGGCCTTCACACCTTCCCCCCCACCTCATTCTCTGTCTCTGGAGAAATACATTGAAAATGTGTACTGGGACGGACTCTTGTGCCAGCTGCGAAGCTGTGTCATGTAAAGCTGCATGTGATACCGTTTCAGGCTGCTTCCCTGTCACACGGGGGCTGCCGGACACTCTGGCCGGCACGGGCACGCTGGGCAGCGGCAGGGCTCCAGGGCTTCACATGGCTCTGGGKCTGCTCTTCGCTTAGTGCCAGCCTTGTGCTCGGAATGAGGCTGGGGTTATTCTCCCCACCCTCAGCAGAGGGGCTGGGGAAAGGGATGAAAATATTGCAGTGGTGGCAAATGGCGAGGAGCTGAGAATAAAAGCAGATATTTGCAACAGAAGCATCACTCATGGTAGCAAAGCTTTCTCAAGGATGCCAGCATGCAGCATGCCCTATGAACAGTCGCACTGAACTCACCTGATCTCACCTGGATGCTTTTGCTGCAGAGCCAAGTCGGCCTTTTTCCTTTCTTCTGAGCTCCAGTCTGGACTTTGTGAAGACTTCGTGCCATAGGCACTGCCAAGCAGCTACCCAGGAAAGAGGACAGCTCACAGACTAAAAGTTAGCTTCAAGTGTTATTAGGGCTCCTGCTTCTTACAGGGTTAAAAGCCCACCCAGCCAATGCTGGTTGCTCCAAATCCCAGGTGCTAGATGAAGCCATCTGTCTTCCCGGCTTTGAGCTGTTTCCCATCGCAGGGCACACTGCAATCACCGAACTATCCACCCCTTTCCCTGTGCTGGTGGGCTCCCAGGTAAATCTCTGCTCTTCACGTATGGTCAGCACCAAAGGAGCTCAAGACCATCCCCACTGACATGCTCTTCAGGCCTCTCCCCAAAATCCTGAACTCACCTTTGCCTCTCCTCTTGCTCACACTATTTTTCCCTGTATTTACACATGAAGCTAGAAAGTGGCAACAGGAAGATGTACTAAGCGGTTGAACAAGGTGAAGCAGAGTGAAAACAGGCCAAAATGGAGAGAAGCCSAAAAAGCTAGCAGGGAGGAAGGATGAGAAATGAGGCACCAGAGCAAAAAGCAGCAAGCGGATCCGAGTGCAAACCCCGCAGTGAGAAAAGCTGGCCCCAGCACTGTGCTGAAGGAACAATGTGAGACATGCCAGGAAAAAGGGATGCGGTAATGAAGACTAAGGACATGCTGACTGACAGGCACTGGCACTGCCGAACATCCACATGTGAAAAATTGTCCTCGCGGTCCTCTCTACTGGTTTGCAACTTGACAAAGCCGATGAGTCCAGCTGGCACTGCAGAGGTGCTGGGGAGAACTGGGGATGAGAKGTGGGTGCAGAGGGAGCACGAAGAGGCTGAGATGCACCTGAAGTCTGAGGAGCAGATGTTTGGCTGGTGGCAGGAGGGCAGGAGCCTTGCAGGGACACCCCCTGTGCAGGACAGTGCTGTCAGGATCCCTCTTCTCTCTGGAAAGGGGCCCTCTGCGTCCTTCTTGGCAATTCTGCAACAGCACTCATACTTTCATTCCCAAAGGATGATACCTTGCTCCAAAACTAGATCATTATTTCCAGCATGCCAAGCTCAGGATTTTTCACTGTGGCCAGAAAGTAAGTCTCCCTGTGGCCTCCTCCATCCCTGACCATCCTGCAGGAACACTTGGATGAGGAATATCTCACCGTGGCTGATTGAGTTTTTCCTTTCTGATTTCAATGACATAATTAGGAAAGCACATATGACATGGCTTTTTCAGAAAGCATGCTCCTTCCCTCTTTGCTGGCACATCTGGAGCAGTTCTCCACACTACGTTTGTGTCAGAGATTTACTTCATTTGTGTTGAAAGAAGGGGTTGTCAGAAATCTGGAAATGGAAACTGTGCCAGAGTCCTACCTTAATCCTTAAAACTACACAGCTGCCTCAGACTCCCTCAGCACAGATTGCTTAAAAACGCAGTGGTATGCAATGACTTCCCACCAGCAACCAGCGGGGATTGGCAGATAATATGTCAGGCGATACCCTCTGCTTATGAAGCATGTTTCTTCCAGAAGATCCCCAAAGCCCAGTACAAAAAACTGCCAAAATTATTAATTCTTGTGATATTTGATTAAAAGACCTGTGCCTTCTCAGCTGTGGTGTGGATGACAATCCTGAATAGAAATGCACATGCCAACTCTGAAGCAAGTGAAATAAATGGCGATTGATTCTCTATAAATTGTGAAACACTGTGTCACCAGCCTCCACGGCTCTTATCACAATATTAAACTTCACTGGACCATTACCAAGAACAATCCTACAGCTGATTCAGAAAGCACAATAACTCGTTCATGAGCTTCTCATTTCTTCCAACCTTAACAATTAAGACTGGGATTCTTCAGGGGAATTTAATAGTGCTAAGCTCCCATTTGCCACAGAAACACTCTTACATATATTACCAAAGAGCGGTGGTTACAAACCAGGTCTGAACGTGGCAGACATGGGAAGCAGAGCAAGTCATTGGTAAAAGCCGTGCAGCATGTACAGAATGAGTCGRTGAATTTGCACGTCCAGCAGTAACACTCATGAAAGTATACCTGTTGGAAAAATCACACGTACTTCAACAGATTATTTTCCCTCAGCAGAAGGCAGTATACTGTGGACAGAGTGCTATACTGCAGGAGTCCAGTAGACCTCAATACACAAGACCTTCTCTTCTCCTGGCTTTCTCTTGAACAGTGCCCTTACCAGAAAAGCATTAGGAAGTACTAGCCATATCGCTGTGGAAGTCATCAGATACGATCTTGTTTGACCCCTTAAGAACAGAGGAAAGGAACAGAAATGAACCGTATTTCTCAATCCAGCTTCAGAAAGAGTTCAAATTCTACAGTTCAATTCTACAAAGTGCTGCCCTGCTCCACACCGGATTCCAGCTCCAGTACATAAAATAACATGCGAGACTTGTTCAGTATCCAAAATTGAAGCCATCAAGTTCTACAGATGTTGGAAGTTCATTTATAATCATCCAGAAATGACAAGGAAAGAGCTGCAGGCAGCAATAAACTATCCTGGCATACATTATCACTTCAGAGCCAAGGAAAAATAAAAGTAATGGTTGATTATAAAAAAAAAAAACAAAAAAAACCATAGAGAAATAGGGCCAGGAAGGACCTTAAAAGGTCATCAAGGCCATTCTCCTTGTCCAGAAGAGGATTATGTCTCCCTAGAACAGATACTTGTCCCACAGGCTCTTCACTGGCACCCAGTGCAGGGGCCCCACTGCTTTCTGGGGCAGCTCTTCCCAGCTCTTTACTTACTGTATCTTATTATAAACAGCAACCCAAGTCTTCCTTGGTGCAGCCTAAGCCCCTTATTCCTTGTACTACCTGCCTAGGACACAGAACACATTTTTCTTCTTGCAACAGCCCTCTATATATTTGAAGATTCGCACATTGCATGTTCCCCTCTTTCCCCCTTAGGCTTCCCCAGGCTAAAATACCCCTGTTTTTTTCAGGCCTCTCTGGCAGGTCGTGTTTTGGAGATCATTGACCTTGTTCTCCTCCAGGCTCTTTCCAAACTGCAATCTACAAATACAGACATCAGGCTACACCTCAGGCCCTCCTCACACAAAGGGGAGCCAGGAAACCTCTTTGCCTGATTCTGTGTATCTTGCAAACTAGAACATGGTTTATACCTCTGAGCTTGCTGCTTTTCTGCAACGCACTGGGACACATCCTGAAAACCCCTCCCTAACAAAGACGTTAATGTCCCTGCTGCAAACATAGAGGCTACTCCAGAGGATGTTTCAGAGTAGTTGAGTAGTTTCAGAGTAGTTTCAGTCTAGCTAAGGCGGTCCAAACGTCTTTGTAGGAGGAGACTCCGCTGGCTAGAGAGGGAGTTTGGGAAGACTGGCATCATTAGGCAAGCCGTGTTTGACAGATAGGCCACCAGTGACCACATTCAGCTCGTGATCCACAGGACGGACTCTTGGACAACCTGCGATGTACTTTCTGCAGGCTGCTCCCCCAGCAGCTGTTCCCCAGCCGTGTTTCTGCAGTGGGCTCTCCTGACTGAATGTGCACATTTTTTCTTTTCACCTATGAGTTTCATCCCATGTTTTTTCAGAAGCCTACTTTTTACTTTCTATGCGCTCCTACCTTGTGAAAGAAGAGATCACATTTTAGCCAGTATCGCCTCTTACTGCTTTTTCTGTTGTTCATCCATGTTGGAACCACTTCTTTTGGTGCTCTTAGCACTTTTACAAAATATTATTTTAAGGAATTACTGGTTTTGCTTAACTCCTTCTTAGGCTTCCTCCCTAAAATTACCTTCTTATTCTGATTTTACTCAAGACTTTTGTCTTTAGCTTGCTCTTCTCTCACTTTGTATTCCTGAGCAGTACAAACATTACCTTTTATCTTCACACTCAACCTGTTTTGCCCTACTGGTTAGACTCAAACCTAGGATTTCTTTCTTAATTAGTTTTTATATATATAAAGAAGGTGGAAAAAATTCATTTTCYATCTCATTCATATAGGTAGGAATATACACATATATGTATGAAACTCAYGGTAACAAGCGCTGGAATTTCTCGCCACTCTGCATCCCACTCGTCCTTTCCCAGCAGACGTGCAGATGATTATAGCCCTCCACGACCATCATGCTCTGTGCTTTAGATGACATTGCTAGCTGCTGAAAGGCAACCTGGTCCACCTGATTTTCCCGGTATGGCAGCCTGCAGAAACACGTACAGCCATAGCACTCCTTCTCCCCACTTTTGTCATCACTGATAGAGCCAGTAACCCCCTGTGAAAGCAATGGAGGGGCTCCCAACTCCATTCTTTGTATCTTCTTTAGTGTAATAGCCACAAGTTGCACAGAGGTTAAGGTGTGTGGTGTTTCCTTCCGCACCAATGACGTTCAGTCTTCACTTTATGTTCGGGCAATGATCGAGTCAATCTTCCCTACTAAGGAACAGGTACGACCACCAAAGCAGTGACTTCTGTCTCTTCGCAGAGCAGCATTTCCTCTCCCATTAGTGGTGTTGCTGCAAACCTCCAACTTCCTAGCTTTTTCCTTTGGAGGCCTCTACATCCACCCTATCTGGGTCTTTGGGATGATGGACCTGTCTCCACCTGACCTTTCCTTGCCCAGCTCTTGCAGTCTCCTTCTACATAAATTTCTCCAGCACTACTCTCCACACTGGAGGATGTTGTTCTCCTCACCCTCACCAGCAGAAAAATGTGTAGTTCAGCTCTTGGTAACCCAGGCCAGGATCCAGGCTGAAGCATGGCATGTTTGTGGTGACCATGTGGGCTTGGCCCTCACAGCTGAAGGTCAAGGAAGATCTCGGCTCCAGCAACTCTGCATTTCATCGTTCCTGCCTCGCAGACTGTGACCCAGCCCCAGGCATGTTCAACCCCCCCTTGTTGCCCCCTGTTCACTCACAGGTGCTGGGGCTGAGGGTTCACAGACCCTCTCCCAGCCTGGCTGCATCCTGCTCTCTTAGGTTGCAAAAAAAGGGCAGAGGTGCTACCTCTCATTAAACTGATGCAGCTGGAGAAGCAGCAGCAGATGGCTCTGGCTGGAGGGATTATATGGCTGTCCTGGGATCCCCTATAAACTCAGCACAGTCAGATCAGTTTTCTCATGATCTGGAAAGACTAAAAAAGAAAGAGTCTTAAAGCAGGTGAAGATGAGGAGCATCAGAGCCACAACAAAAATGCTTCATCTGTTTCTGAACAAGGGTATTGCTTCTGGCTGCCAGTGCAGCTTGTCTCACAACAACAGAAATTGGGCTAACTGCACCAATTCTAGAAATCGGCTCTTTTCACTACAAGGTTGTCTTGTCAGAAAGAGAGCTGAGATTCACCTAGGTGAGCTGGTCTCTCCTTTAAGTAGGCACCTGCATATGGGTAAGAGAAGCCCAACATTTCAGAGGCATATTTTCCTCAGCATGCACCCCATCGGTTTTGTTCGCTGTTAGTATATGTCTTAGGCATTAAAAACACTAACATTCAAAAGGAAGCAGGTAAAAGTTTTCATCTGTGWTATTTTAGCTATTTTTCTTATCCGGTTGAATGCATATTGTTTATTTTCAATATATCTGAAAACATAATGAGGTTGGTTCTTCCTGTGTTGAACATTATGAAAGAGATGGAAATTATGTCCCCCTGTTTCTTTACAGTCAGTTCTTCAGACAGTTCATGATTTGACCTACTTGAGACCACTAAACTTCTCCAATCTCAGAAGGACTGGGTTAAGATCAAGGTTATATCTCCCTAGTCCAAATGTAGACAGGTGGCCAAGTGGCAAGCTTACCAAAACAGGGCCATTTCCAAACTGTGTTTATCAATTGATCCTTTAAAATAATTGCCAAAGAAACAGGAATAAATGACTCAAGTTTGTGTCTTAATGTCATCTCAACATTGAAAGGAGTGTTCCTACATATTTAAGTCAAGATACTTCTGGCAAGTCTCCACATATTTTATTTTTGACTTGAACATACCACTGAAAATATTTTGTAATGGGCATCTGCACTTCTCCGTGGCACCCAACACTGCTGTTTTGGTACCTCCGCTGCAGGACCTGGGACCTCTGAAGTGCTGAGCTCTCAGAAAGACGGATTGCTGGGGGACGGGGGTGGGATAGGAAAGTGAAGGGAGTTTGTAGAGATGTCACCGATGGGTAACTTAGATAAAGCTACATGGGCATGTGGGGTCAGCATGCTTAGATTAGGAAATCTACCCCAAAATTCATTATTTAGATGCATGCTCCTGCTTAGAGGAGCAAATGATAGAGGGAATTTTAGAAAAGCTAATTAATCTAATGTGCTAAAAGTTGTTGCAGGTACAGGCTCAAACTGAATAAAAATGGAGCTAAGATACCTGCTTATCACAGTAGCTTCCTCCTTCCTTTCCCAGTACTTTTAGTGGCTGTCAGTGCACCTTGTTTTATAAGACTGGGCTGTGCAGAGTGAGGGACGTTTCCTAGTTTCTGAAATGCCCCAAATCCTTTTTGGGACTCAGAAGCCACTATTTCCTATTCTCAACTAAAATTATGAGGACCATTCCCATAATTCCTGGTGAGTTTCTACTCAGCCTAAGCACTGATCAACTGTTGGCACAACCCAAACTAGAGAAGACCCTCGTGACCCTTTCAGCTGCGAYGGCATGGCTACATTTGACCCATGAATGAACAGGTAACGGGCAGGATCTCCACCCAGGTCACACCCAGGAAAATGTTTTCTTAATGCTCATGGGTTTGTGGTACAGAGGAGGTATTTTGGCAGAGACGAGCCTGTGTCCAAGCAGATTTGGGAAGTCAAACGTACAGGAGCCAAGTCTCGGTTGTCACATTAAAATCAATCAATTAGACTTCTTAATCATCTCATTGCAACATTCTGGTTGTTCTGCCAAGCTGGGCTGGTCAACAGATTTTGTTTTCCCTCCAATATACACTGGGACTAGCAAAACAGGCTACAACACCCCACCCCTTGTGGGAGCTGCCAGAGCTTCTTCCTCTGTGAACAGATAGATGCAAAATCAGGCCAGAGAGCAGAGCAAAGAGAATGGGCAGTCACAGCATTCCAATCCTCTTGTCCAAATTTTCTGCCTCCCAAATTGCTAAGGCCTGGAATAAAATTAACTTATGCAGCCCTGTAAGAAGCAACGGACACTTAGACAGAAATGCAGAGGAGAGCTGGTGTCATGGAGCAACAAGCAGAGCTAAATGAGAAGAAACATCCAAGAAAACAGAGCTGCCTAGCAATGTCCAAGGGGACAGTCCCGCTTTATACCCAGTATGGGTATTCATCAAAAACACTTTCAAAAGCACATACTAACCTTTCTTCAAGAAATGAGGAATCCGCACATAACTGCTCTTCCCCATGAACGGAAGCACCTTGTGAAAGTGTCTTTCTGGGAGTCACTCAGCCTGCGGTCCCCCTTTCTCACCAGCTTTGCACTGTGGAAGCACCTCCGGCAAGTGCCAGCGGGAGCCAGGGCCTCACCCTGAGAGGGGCTGAACACTGCCACACTCTGCCACCGAGACTTCAACTTCTTACTACACAGAATGCCTTTGGCACAGGCCTTTTACCRCTGTTTAAGGCATTATTGTGTGAATTATCACTGCAAGCACCAATTAAAAAAAAAAAAAACGAAATCAATCAGATGATTGCAAAATGATGCCTACGGAAGAAAAAGGAAAGAAAGGTTTTCTTAGGTGGTGTTGCTCTGAGTAGAGCTCTTATTCAAAAAACATTCGGAAGAAAGTCGCTTTGGAGCCTGACCCTGCAAGGTCCCAAACAGCATCACCTCTCCTCAAAGCTGAGCAATAAGCCATAGCATTAGTATATGGCACTGTGATCAAAAAGTATTCCTCTGTCCCTAGATACCTTCAACCCCATGCTATAACCTCTCGTGGTCAGAAACTACTAGCTTCACATCACTGGTTTTCGGCATGGCACCTCTGTAATGAAAGAGGTTGCAGCTGTGCCCAAGCGTTTGGCTTAGCTTAGCGCAGCGGGAGATGCTGGAAGCAGGGGGTTAACGTGTCAGAGTAACCACAGCCCTTCAACTTCCCCTTGCAGCCAAATGCAGAACCTGCCAAGTGCTGCGTTCCAATAAAACACAACTCACACAATCTGTAAGTGTAATAAAATAGCTGTTAACAATTCTGTAACTCTCTCTCTTTAAGCTTGTAAAAGCCTGAAGGTCAGCTGGAAGTCAAGCTGCATTTCTTTGGGAGGAGGGCAGGCCAGTCACGGGTGACCAGTTCCTGTCCTTTTACCTCGTCCTCTGGGGTTTCTGAAGGGCAAGCGCCGCGCCTGCGGGGGTTTTTCTGCCGTGCCCCCAGTACAGGAGAGCAAACGGACCAGAAGGGTGCGTGACCAGAGGGGAGCGAGTACCAAAGGACCTTGCTGTTTCAGAGCTGCTCAGATCTGCCTTCCATCAGCGGTGACACTGAGTGAACATCTCAGTTTGGCGGTTTGGGAGAAACAGGCTGATGGTTCCTCTTCTCTGGGCTTGATGCTGGAGATTCTCAAGACCCCGGAGTGAAAAGAGAAGCAAGTTCAAACCCTGTCCCTCCAGGTAGGAGCAAGTCTTAAAATCACACGGTGACCTCCAGGCTCACTGGGGTTTAGGGCTGGGTACGCAAACCCAGGCACAGCGCTCCTGCGGTCTTGTATGTTGGAATGTAAGGCCACCAATCAAGGGAACAAGGCAGCTTTGCCATGTACAAAAGTGGGGAAGCAGGATGGATGCAGAGAGGGAGAACAAGGATAGGGGAGGCATAAAAAATTCATCACCATTCTTTCGTCACAAGACACTCCATTTCTAGTTTGGCAAACCAAGGGAATTTATTTGTCATCTCCAGGGTCAAAAGCCTCCTCATTTAATCACTGAGATTTGGAGAGACAGAATGTGTCAACACTTAGAGTAAAAACAACCAACATGAAAACAATGTTTTCCCCAGTAATTTCCCAATTGTGTCCCCAAGTATATCAAATTCTTGAAAGAAGAAGCATCCAGACAGACCAGACAGAGGGCGAGCAACACCGCCGGGGCAGCCCTGGTGCAAGCAGCAGTCATTGCAAAATGGCGCAACCTGCTCCAGTCATTTAACAGCAGCAAGAATAAAGCCTACATAGCTGGATCCTTTTATTGTTTTAGCAAATGCTATGCTGTTATATTTCTATTATGTTTTACGTTAAAACTCTGTTTATTTCAGCTAAAAAAGAAGGGAATCAAAGGGGAAAAAAAAAAAAAGTGCACTAACCTGCAAAACCAATTCAAACACAAGCTTTAAGATTAAGCATCTTTTCCAGGAGTACCCAAAGTCCTGCTCCTTCCTAACAGGCTTTTGCTTGCCATTATTTTACAGTAGCTGAGGCCAGGGTCTCTGGGGCAGATTTGGATGAGCACTGCGAGGAAGAAAGGTGAGGCTGAACACCAACGGCAGGAGGAGCATCGCCTTCCCTCCASGTGCTGCAAGCCCTTGTGCACACGGGAAATTCTAGGTATAGACATACTTGCAACACTCACATACACAAAGTACTGACTTTTTAATTTTTTTTTATTTTTAAGAAGCAACCTTTAGAATCCCATTCCCCAAAGCGTCTTTTGCAGAAAGGGTACAATGGCAGCTCAGATAACAGTAAGAAGCACAAGTAGCGCAAAAAAAAATGAAACACATTCACTTTTTCACCCGGCCTTATGTCTTCAGTTCAGCTTTAATCAGGAAAAAGTTTGGGTTCCCTGGGAGTTTGGTTACAAGAAACCAGCTGTAGCACTGGAAGAAGATGGAGCTTTTCCAGAGGGTGCTGGTGGGGTTTGCGTCTGGTGAAGAACTGCAGAAGTTCAAAAAATTGGCCTCAAAACGAGGCCGCAAGCTCTCTTCTGGGAAATGCCACGGAAATACGATTAAGGTGTGGGTGGTGAAGAGACGGGGAAACCGCATGTTAGCCCAGAAAACAACCCCCTGTGATGTCCCAAACGAGAGCTGGCATCCTTTTGCCTTCATCCACTAACTGTGCCGGGGATGCCCGCCCCTGAGAGGAGGATGTTTTGAGATAGCACAACCCCTTCTGCTGCCGCTGCTGCGGCGGAGGAAAATGCGGGAAGAGACGAGACCTGGCCCTGGCGAGCTCCGCCCGTGTGCAAGCCCAGCGGGAGCCCCAGCCCCGCTCGGGCACGTCGCCCCTCGCCGTGCCGCAGCCCGACCCGCTGCTCCAGCGGAGGCGGCGGGGGCTGCCGGGCGCGGGAGGGCCGGGGGCGGCGGGGGCTGCCGGGCGCGGGAGGGCCGGGGGCGGTGGCGGGGGCGGCGGGGGCTGCCGGGCGCGGGAGGGCCGGGGGAGGCCGCGGCCGGGCCCCGGGAGAGCAGCGACACCTGGCGGCGCCCGGGCACCCTCCGCCCTGGCGGGGACCGTCCCGGTGCTGCCCGCGGTGCTCGGGGGCCGGGTTCCGGCGGTGGGAGCGGGCGGTGCGGGGGCTGCCAGGGCCGAAGGGGAGAAGGAGCTGTCCCCGAAGGCCAACAGGCGCGCTGCCCGCTGGGTGCCCCACGAGAGATTTAACCAGAGGGGGGGATGAGGGAACTGCCCTTGGGCAACAGAAGGACCTTGGGGTTTATGAGACTGACCAAAGGAGGCGAAGGCAGCAGGGGAACAAAATTAGGCAGAGGAAGATGAGGCCGTGACAGTCAAAACTTCAGCATGAAGATCGTAAGAYGGCAGCGGATGATAAGATCCTACCTGGAAGAAAGGAAATTGCATGACCAAAATATCACAGCAAGACGCTGTTGGCACAGGCTATTACACGGCCTGAGGAGGGGACGCAATCCGCAACCAAAGGTGAAGATTCACTACGACGGGGCRTAGTAAGGATCTTAAGAGATGTAAAAGTGGGGGTGGGAATTAAAACCAGCCTCAAATATTAAAAAGGAAGAGTAACATTTCAAATAAAATGGCCTGGATGGTTCAAAATGGACAAAATTAGCAGATTGGTTTCTCAGTTCAGGGAAGTCTCTTTGAAGCCACTGCAGCCTACGTCTGCATTGATTAAAATGCATTAATAATCTCTGAGTTTCAGAGTAATATTGAAAAGTAGATTCAGTTAAAACTATTTTGTGTAATTCACAAATGTCCTGTCACTCATCCCAGGGAATTCCACAAAATGGAAAAGCAGACAGAAAAGATGGTATTTAATGAAATTGAAACTAACTTCACTGAAAACTTCAAGCCTGTGCACAATTTCAGTGTGCAACAAAATGAACAGTCAAATCCAATTTCATTTTTAACATTTTCCTCCCCTCAGGAAAGTTACAGATTCTCACAGCTTTTTCTGAATTTAAGGGGTCTAGGATACACTGTTTATTAAAACATTCCTCATTTGTGTATGCTTTGCTTGATGCATACAAAAAAGATCAAGGCATTACAAAAGTACATCACAATTCCATTAGATTCCCAGGTAGAAATTCTCTCTCTTGAATAACTCTGCATGAGTGAATTAATCCCTCCCGCTCTAAAGAGAAAAATCTCGTAACCCCTACTATGAAGAGGTACAAAATATGAGGTTATATTAATATTTCTACTTATCAACCAGGCAAGTCACTGCTGAAAAAATGTGTTTAACAAAATGTCCCTTGTGAAAATTCTTGTAATAATCCAAATCCCACTGGATTTCAACAAGGCAATACAAAAGAGTAGAATGTCATTAAAAATATGAGATTTTTTTAAATGCCTATTTAAGAAGAAGTTAATGACAGGTTTCTTTCAGGTGGTCCTCATCTAAAACTATGTATAACTGCACAAGCCTGAAGTAGGTTTAAGCCTCTCAACACCTTGATGTTTTCGTACTAGATCCTCCAAAATCTAGTGTCCATGGCTGGGCACACTGGATGTGAGCAGAAGTTTTTCTTGTGATGTGAATAGCTTACCTAAAAATAATAACAGCTATTTGTGTCAATGCATGATAATGGAAACATGGTTTCAGATTACAGATTGCTGAATAATCGATCTACAGCATGCCTGAAACAAAGTCCTTTACTAAGTACTAAACATCATCCAGGGATGATGTTTACCATCCCATTCTCCACTGCACAAGATAGGTCTTTGTGAAACTCAGAACACCATTACTCTTTACTAATGCCAGGAAAATCAGTCATGTGAAATTGCAAAAGCACAAAGCAAACTCCCATGAACCAGCTACCAAAATGTTGCCTTCTGTTCAGTAAACTATTCCAAATTATACCTCTAACCCCAAGTASCTTAGAATAATGGCTGCCATTTCAGGCAAAAATCAGTCAGAAATCTACACCTAMCATATAAACTCCACTTAAGTTTATGTTGGTCAAGGATGATCAGTACTGAAACTGGGCACTAGAGAATTAAACGAGTTCAAATATATTAACAATTAACAGAGAAAGCCATTCATGTTAGCTAGGAGAAAAATACCGACGTTTAGGGATTTTTACCAAAGATTATTCTAGGTGGGATATGAGAGCCCCAGAAATACTAACAATGCATTTTAAACAAAATGTTTCCAGAGGAGCAGGGGTCTGGCCTGGCATTGCCAAAATCAGATCTGAGTTGGCTGTAGTAACAGTGCTCAATGCAGTTCAGGTGAGGACTGACATCCCACTGTGCTTTTCTGAACCCTCATTTCAGTGGTTCTCTTGCTCTGCCCCTCCACCRTTGGATCCCTTGTGGGTGCCAGAGAGATTCCCGCACCTTGGAGCTTCCTAAGCTACTACAGCACTAAAAATTCCAATTGAGTAAAGAAGTGCCAGCTGAAGCAGAGGCTTTGTACCAGACCATGCACTATTCTGTCTCCACGGAGCTGGGGGCAGTACTGGACCAGCTCAGATACTGTGTTCTCCCCCCAGAGCAGGCATCAAACACAGCTTCAGCCACCACAGAAGTGAGGCAGATTGTCTGGAGAGAGAGAGAGCGYGCGCACGCAGAGAAAGAGCCTGCATCTCTCCGCGTACCAGAACAAGGCAGAGGTCTGGCAAGCACCCGAGCTGGCCTGCGAACCGTGGGAGATCCCCAGCCTGGCAGGCTGCTAGGGACCCGCAGCGAGGACACGTGCTTGCTCACAAGGCTCCCGCAGGGGAGCCTGCAAAATCCTCACGGATCAACTAAGGAGTTCAGGAAATGCTCCAAACTCCTCAGATGGCAGATGAGGACAGCCGAGCTGATTTTTCCTCACTCTTGAGAGAGGTTTCTTATCTAAAGAAACCATCCAGGGTGAGAATGGCRGATCAGTGTTAGTTTAACAGGGAGTAACAGTTGAAGAGGAATAGCATCTCCTTGGARACACTTCTCCATTCATATTCCAAACCTATTAAGACACACTGTTTGCTTTGGGATGGCTGCTTTGTTTTAAATATATTATCAGGAGCATAGTTGATAATTAGTTGAAAATTCATGTAGCAGTTAATAGGGCAGTTTGGTTGTTGGTTTAGGATTTTGTTCAGCTGCACGGCCGGTGAACATTCATAGAGATGAAATTTTCAGATGAAAGCATACATTCATCCAAACCTCAGAAAAACATGCCTAACTTGGAGCTGTCTCCTTGCCCCAGCCCTTCTCTCTGCACACAYCCCCCAGAGTTTTACAAGCATCTAGACTTTACCACTTGAGCTTACTGCTGCCCCCAGAGTTACTCTGACCTGCCCTTCAATGCCAGAAGGCACCAGCCCTGCCCTTGCTTTTACCCTTAGTATGAGCCTCTTCAGCCTGTGAAGTCCTATGATCCTTGAAGATCTTGTCCTATCACTATGTGTTACATATATGCACTCTGTGCACACCCACACACCCCCGCATCTCTAATTGTTCGGGTGAAGAGATGCCAGGGTACATAAGAACAAAATATACTACAAATTAATTATTTTAWTTTTTTTAATTAAGTGAAATTCGGATACCACCCTAGGTCAAAGTGAACTCTCAGATTTTTATCCCAAAAAAAGAATAGTATCAAGCGGCTCAGTTATCCATGCTTCTAGTGGCAATGTTATTGCAAGCAGAAAGGCAGTTTTATTTAGCAAGTGAAGACAGGGAGATGCTGTCAGTGGTTTAATAGCTTTCCCATTTAAAAAAAAMCATAGAAGACTTACTGTGGAACTGAATCCCCAACAAGAAGAAAAAGTTCAATTAAACCTTTAAAAATGTGGAAGAAAGAAAAAGCCTTTACTCCGAAGATGCAAAGCAGCAGCTAAAGGARCCTGGATGGAGCTGACAGACATCAGAGCCCCCTGGCACCATCAAGTAGTCCAGACTGGCTGACAACACATTCACCTTCTGTAGCACCATCTGCCACCGGCTTTGGTCATTTTGCCAAATAACTCTTCCCAGTACACAAGCTTTCTGCTGCTAATGAGGACACATTTAGCAGAACAGGAACCCCAGTCAAACTCCGACAGCMTCCCAATTACTCTGAAAAAAGATCCAATCATGGATTTTTGGACAGAGAAGCATGCAAGATCTTGACAGCAGATCTGCCTGGCTGGGCAGGAGAAGGAAGCTGTTCAGGCTGTTCAGAGCTCTGAAAGGCAACATGCTAAGAGACCTCCATATGCCAACTTTAGGAATTTGGGAGGAAGAAAGGGAGAGAATCAATTTAAGTGACTTGCACCATTCTAGCTACTGGTGCAGATAACTGTGACAGTATTAGCCATAATTAATTGGATTAATTTTCTTGTAACATACAGTAAAAGGGAATATGAGCATACCTAACCATTCTGAGCTTCACTATATTAATGCACACTTTTCACTCATCCCAAATTCTGAGGTTTCAAACTGGAGCAAAGGGACTCACTCATCTTTRAGCACGGCGCTGCACGCAGAAGTAGATGGCATCTCTTTGCAAATGCTCTCTGGCACATGCGACTAACAGAAGGTGACAAAATACTGTCACACGTATTGAGTAACTGCTGGAAAAATAAGGTGGTTCAAGATGTGTTTGCAAACGTGGTGTGCRAAGTCTAGTATATGGAGCCATGTAGTACAGCTGCCATACGACCCAGCAGCTCCAGACAGCATCTCTCCAGGATGCAACAAGACTTGCYAGGATGTTACTAGTTTCCGTGGGAGACAAAACCTGACAGTTCATTCTCTAGAAAGTCCTAGATCAGAAGGGGTAGTGTCTTTATTAGGGAGGAGAAAAGTGCTTCATGACTTCCAGATCCTCAGCTAGCTGGAACCCTAATTGGTAGAACGTCTACATCGGTCCTTTCCCTCAGATAGGATCTTCAAACAAAAAGCCATGGTTGGGAAATACAGAAATCTGTAGGAAGGAGCATCTTCTAGAACAATTCCAGCTGAGTTAGTACAGCAGCAGTAACACAGGCATCCAGGAAGAAGAATAGAGCTGGCGCCTACAGCTATGAAAGACTGAATCTTTCCAAACGCCTGGTGWAGAGCAAAGACATAGAAGACAGAGGAACTTCACAGACATCTGCAAAGAGTGATGTGTAACTGGAATCCCAAACTGTATCACAACTGAAAACAATTTTCTTTGCAGAAGAAGTCAACATATATATGGATCTCAGTTGCAAATGAAAGCTTGTGCTTGACTAACTGCAAAAGAAAACTACTGCCAAAGAAGTAGTTAGGGTAGGCAAAGAAACAAATTCCTCCTAAGAATTCCTCCTAARAAGTTCTGTTTCTTATAAAATAATATAAAATAAATAAAAACAAAACAAAACACAGAAGAAACCCCCACATATCATCAATCAGTAATTATGGGCAGAAGAGCAGCGCTAATGTCAACGAGATGACACTTTAGCTCAGAATATTCCTCTGCAGGAAACTTTCAAAAGTCAAGGCAGTATTTTTAAAACATCCAGAATTGCCTCAATATCATGTTATGTCTGGAAATGAGATTGTGTTTTGGTGAGGACAGAATATTATTCTAGGAACAGCAATAGGGATGACATATTCACAAAGACGTCCAGCTCCTAATTCCAAGAATGGACTTGAAATTTCAGTARTCAAATGTTAATTAAGGGTTAGAGTAAGTGACTGCCCCTTACGCACAGCTGACTCATGAGTACCCGCAAGGCGCTGTGACAGAGCGATGCGTAGGGCACATCGCTCCCGCCTTGCCGCAGAATATGCAATATTGGCCACTGCAGCCAAACTCACAGCAACAAAGGAACTCTGCTTTGCTAAGTCCTCAGGATGTCATCATAGGCAAGGTGACACTGGAATGAAAGAGTGACAGTGAGATATGGTGGTCTTTGACCCATCGACTTAGGACACATGGCGTAACTACCCAGAATTTTCTCATGTATCTTCGGAGATACTCCTGCAATGAGGCTGCTCCAAAAAGGAACGGAAGTGTTGTTAATTCTCTCTGGCCTCAATTATATACCCTTTCTGAATATGTTTTTAACTGCAACAGTAAAGACAGCACCAGTGTCCACCAAAAGATAAGACGCTCCTACCAAAGTGGATACAGTTAATAAAACAAAGGAGACTCCTGAAAAGGAGACACTATATCACTGCAAGAGATCAGTCTAAGCAGGGAAAGTTGACCAAAGTTGAGCAGTTGACCACAGCTTCTTAGGATCAAAGCCAGTGAAAAAAATGCACAGACCTTCAAAGATACCAGGGGGCCTTAATAATAACAATAATAATAATAAAAATGAAGAGATCATGCAATTGTAAAAGCATCRAACATGGGATTCCTTGGATCAGTCATGTGGTTTTACAATTATATTAAGCTCCTCCTTCTGGTGGAGTTCTTGAGCATGCCACCACAGATGATAAAATACTATCCCAACTGCACTGCTTGCAGTATGATTGTACAGGCTCAGTTAATCTCTTAAGTAATTCTAAAGACCGTTTCTCTATTATACTAAATAGTTGCTTAGCAAATGCATAACAGGAAAACCAAGAGCAACATATGCAACAACAGTCCTTTCATCAGTTTCTCATCACTATTCCTTGACCACCCATATCAGGTAATTAATATAGAAAACACATCCCAAAACTCCAATAAACACTGTCTGAACACCTGCCTAGGCAGAAAACAAGATTTGTCCCAGGGGAAATTAATTTGATTTGACTTGCAGGTGTAGAATGATCCAATAAAGCCCCTTTCATTAAACAATGTCAACTACATTTGAAAGGATAGCATCAGTTTCAGGATGGATAATAAATAATAAGCCAGTAATGTAGTAACAGGTCTCAGTGCACCTGCCCATTTCTTTGTTGTCCAGCTTCAGATTGAGATTTGATAGGAAGGAGAAAAATCTGGGTTCTCCCCCCGCCCAAACAATATACAGAGGGACAGTTTCTGCATGTCACTGAAGAGAGTCTCCAGATCACACAGCAAGGCCAAAATTGCATTTGTATGCTAGTGAAGCTGTTTTGAAGGACATTAACCCAGACCCTGCCATTGGGTTAGTGTCTACTTTACAGCAGTGCCTGCAATCCTCTTTCCCAACTTTCTAATGCTAGTGAAAGTTTGGCAAGCTGTCACTCCTCAGCTAACACGAGCTCCAGGCTTTGGAAGGGTGTGGAGGATGGGGGAGGAAAAGCTACTGCACGGTGAGCAAATACAGAAGCCAACAAGTTTTCAGTATGCCATTTGATGTTAACAAAGAAGTAGCCTTTATTGCATTAGTTAGGGAGGACATCGCCTGTGTGATGTTATGTGTATGTATGCATCCATTTTTAAGGGGTTAAAGTAGCATGTTAATCCTTGTTACTCCCAAGTTATCTGTGACCATTCGTACACTGTGAAAGTCTTCATCTGATAAAACAGACCAGTACTCTTCAGGCTGGAAGAGAGACTTTTCTGTAAAACAATGAATAGTAAGATCAACAGGCAGCAGCTAAGCATATAAAAAAAAAAATCATTCAAACCAGAGGTTTAAAAAAATAATCCAAAGTAATTTTCTACAGAACAAAATTAACCTGTGAATCTCATTGATACAGGATGTTATAGAGGGCAATATATGAATCAAAAGGAAACAAAATAAGCTTGTGGAAAATAGGCCCAGCATATCTATTAAGACAGAAGCAACTTTTGTCTCAGCAAGTAACTTAAACTGCAAAATACCAGAATAAGGACAGCCACTGGTGAAAGATCACCTGTATGTCCACCCATTTCACATGCTATTTCCCTACGCTTGGGCAACCTCAAGACAATGAGCATTACAAGAAATAGGACGCTAGGCAAATACGAAAGTCACAGGAAGCCTTCTGTCACTTGGCCTTGGGTCTCTAAAAATGCAGAAACGATGTATGTTAAAATCGATTCATTCAAGATTAGTCTATTCCCATTTTCTGAGCAAAACCAAACATTTGCACAATATGAAAAACACAACAGCACATACTGGGTTAAAAAGTGAGGAACAATTACAAGTTAATCTATCCCAATTTCTCATTATTTGTTGTTAGTTAAGGTACTTCAACTTGCTCCATTTGCAATGTCTTGTTAGGACAGAGCATTCAGCTTCCATTGATGAAAAACCGAGTTTAAAAATCAGTCCAAGCCCACTAAACGAGACAAGGCAAAAGAAAAATCAAGTAATGTTTCTGGTGCTGAAAGACAGTATTTTGTAGGAACAAAACATGTAGCATCATATGTCAACACCTTTATAATTGAATTCTTTTTTTTAATCCATCACCTACAATCTTTGTTACTTAACAGACTACTGTAACTTATACACCTCTGCAAATATTAAACTACTACTGCCATCACTATTTTTGTTGTTTTTTTAAGCAAAGAAAAAGTCATGTTTATTTTGTAGTAGCAATAGTTTCTTTTTTATTTTTAATATACTTTAGGAAACAATATACAAAGCTGAGCTTTGCCACCATTTTCAAACGGTGGGTTGCTCCAATTACACAAATTCAGCGTTTTGTGATGGTTAAGAACAGCAGTCAGCACCAGACTTAAACAGTTAGCTACAACACAAACATCCTTCAAAATGAAATGTCATAATATCAAGACAGGTAAACCAGGAGTTAACATATGACAACTGTTGGGGAGGTGTCTTAAATCATTCTTGTTGAATTTTATATTTCATTAAATATTTTATACACATTTTCCTGTTTACAAGTTTTAAACAAAACCTCCCTTGAGGAATTATTTAAGTACAAAAATGTTCAACAAGAACAGTTCTAATAAAGAGTCCCCAAACAGACCAAATTTTAATATGCGCTGACCAAAGGAAATGAAAACCAGTGTTTCTTTGTTTTAACATGTTTATTACAACAGATACAATTCACATCTGACTAGCTTTTCTTTTTCCTCTTTCCCCTCCCACAACCATGTTAACATGTTCATTGGGCTATTTCCTTATGTTTGAGCAAGTAATGTACTTTCAGCACACATGCCCAGCAGTACTAGAAGTCCATTCTTACAGGGTGCAAATGGAAATACGTTTCAATAATTTATACAAACAAGTGGGTTATGCTCAATCACTGCAATTTTAAGCTACTGTACACAGGAATGAAAAGATTATAGAAAAAGTGCCATAGCAACAGTGCCTTAAGAAAAGAGAAAATTAGAAGCATTAAAAAACTGATAAAATCAGATTTAGGATTTCACGGGGAAATGGAACACAGAAAATGAAAAACATTTATCTGTAAAACAGAAATGGAGAAGCACTGCTCTCGATTCGGTGCAAGTGTGGAAACAGTTGTTTCATGATATTTTGTACATTACCCAAATTGTTGCAGCCTTAGACACAGATCGCCTGGTGCTTGCATTGAATTTTAGGAAATGCAAGATTTCTGAATGATAAATTAACTAAAAAAAAAAAGAAAAAAAAAAAAAGAAAGCTAATTTTGCAGACAGGTTTACATGTAAAAGGCTAGGTATTTAGCCACCTCAGCATTGATTAGTTTTGGATGTCTAAGCTCTGATACACATGGCTTCCCATGGCTTCACTCTACAAAACATATTTACAACGTGAAGAATACATCTACAAGAAATCTACATTTCAAGGGTTTTACAAATCATTCTTGTATCTTTCCCCTGAATTTGACTCCCTCCTGTCCCCTTCCCCATGTCAACTTTTTTTCTGCCCAGCTCAACGGTCCAAAGTCTACTCAAATGCAGCTCAAAAGTGTTAAGACTGGGCATCAGTTTAATAGTTCCTGTACTCAAAACCATGTGCAATTGTTTACAACTTTTCACACCATGAAGGAATTCTGATTCTTTAGCTTTTCAAGTTCTTTAATTTGTTGCCTCAAAAATAGTATCCTGCAAGAGAAGAGAAATAAATTAGTATAAACATTTCCATTATACAGAGATATGCAATAAGCATCTACACAAGTACTTCTACAATTTCAGTGAAACATACCAAGCTCCTTAGGTCTATCRATAAAATTCAGATATTTTAATCTGTTCAATCACCTACAAACACCGTATGCAGATGCACAGAGACCTGCAGTGTTTGATACCTTAGTTCAGAAAATTAAGTTGCTATATTTAAYTATGACTGATACAGAGTTATGTTTAAGCCTGCTCTTCACTTAACTCCCAGAAAAAGCGGGACACTGGAAGAGTACACTGAGTAACTGAATATTCTGAAGAATGGTATTATGCCTGTGTCATGCAGTCTTCCAGACTGTACAACAACCCAAAACACTCACACATTTTTTTCAACAAGCAACTTTTCTTCTAGGTGCAACACTTTTTTTCTAGCATTTCGCCCTGTGGTTAGTGGTAGTCTCTAGTTATGGTAAGCTCCAATCTCAAAATATTTGATCATTAAAAGACATCTAAGGAAAAAAAAGTTGTAACTACCCCTGGCTTGGAAATAAATTATATTGCTAGCAATCCCCTTATACATTTTTCCTTATTCTACTGCACTGACATAAATAATTATTGTAATTAATGAACATTTGGTTTACATAACTTTTTCCCAGAGTTTTTAATGAGTATTCTGAAACAACTTTTCATGGTGCCGAAATGTAATGCAAGCATATGAATGAATTAAGAAAATATTCAGGGAAAGATGAAGTTTCATATAAATATTTMTAAAGTCTGAAGCAACTTTAATTGATGCAGAAAAAGCATCCACTTCAGCAGACTTTTATAGAACACCTTTCAAATATGTGCCCAGTTCAGTAAAAATGAATTTTCTACTGAAAAGTACGTGAAAAACGATTAAGACACACTGAAAAAAACATTAAACTTAAAAGGCGCGGCCATATCAAATATATCAGTCAATGAAAAGCGCCTTTTCACATGCTGTCCGCTACAGTTAAAACAATATACTCATTTTGCCTAAAGTTCCCTCTTAGAACAAATTTAAATAGTTCTCTTTGGTGCAAAAGTATAGAAATAATGTCCTCATTCAAATGTATTGGCTTTGATAATCCCATCCTTTGCGACAGCCTCCCCCCACTAACTTGTTACTTATGCCATGTATTCCACGTCTTTGGGATTGCAGCAAAAATAAAAGATACATGTTATCATAGATTCAAAGTTGTAATCATCATTATCCATTGATAGCTTAAGGATACACAGTGTACAAGAAACAAGGTGCTGTTTAGTGAGCTGAACAATGACATTTGACATGTTGTTTCAGATCAAATGTGCACCCAGAGATAGAAATCAAACCTTAGGAAATGAAACCTGTAAGAAACCAAGCAGTTCATTAAATGTACTACAGAAATTGTAATTTATGTAATGACATTATGAAACAAATTTTCAGAAAGGATATTTTCGATTCTTTATTAGGAAAGATTTACAAATTATAGCCTACTTCTGACTAAAGGATTGTTTTACTAACTGCCAAAAAGCAAGAGCTTCTAGGATAAAGCTAGCTATTTAAACAGCATGCAACGCTATTAAAGCGGCTTAAAATAGTAAATCAGAATCACTGTATTCAAACTGTAGTGTGACTTAATAGATGGGTAACATCATTCAGAAAGGAAATGAAATATTAAAGTAGATTCAGGATCATGACTACTGGTGAAAAGTTTCAGCATGTATTGCAAGACTAAACTTTTCAATCTTGCACAACAGTCTTCAACAACATGGTTGTGTATTGCTTCAGTGAGACACAAGACGCTCACTGTTACTGACTTAAGGAGCAGAAGTCTACTTTGCTATAATCAACATTTCACTGAAGAACCCCAAGATCTTCTCAGATGCTTCCTATCTAAGTAACAAACATTAATTTTGCCTTAGCTTGTGATATCAACGACACCTGTTCAAACTTGCTCTGGCTTTAGACCTAACAAACGTCTCATGCAAACTGTAGTGTTTAAGACCACTACAAACCGTGCAGATGTGTACCTATGTGATCTATGCATCATGTATGGACAGATATTTTAGAAGTATGCTGAACTAGTGTGAGTTAATCAGTTTTTCCTAAGGTAATAATGTATCTGGAAAGATACTTCTTTTCTATCTAAGTGAAAATAGAGAAGTTGAATATCTGGTTCTATTCATTGGAGACTAGGAGGTATCTGTGTGGGAAACAGGCAGAATATACACAAGGAAGACAGCTTGCAAACCTGGCAAGTATTAGCACACTTACAAAGTCATCAGTAAATATAGCTCATACAAAACAACGCCAGAATGGGAATTCTAATACCATCTTGAAAATTATCATTTTGAAAATAAACACAAAGCACACACTTACCTTTGCTCACGCAAAGTTGCTTGAATTTCACATACTCGAACTAAAGACCTTAAATTCTTTAATTCAGTACAAATTTCTGACATATGGACACTTCCCATGTTATGGGCTTCCTCACGTAATCTTGATGCCTGGAATGGTTACACAGAAAGGTTAGGATTTTGAATCATGCATTGGAAACAACTGGCTGTAACCGGAGGATTGCTGGATGAGTGTGTCTTGAAACAGCAAAGCACTCTAACTTCAAAAGGGAACATTAAATCAGAAGTATGTTAAATTCTCTACAAAAGCCCATTTAGAAATGAACACCACTGGCTACAAAGAGATTGTCTAACCCAGGCCCATGCTAATGCAAGGATGGTTCAGATTTCCTTGATCCTAAAAAATGTTTACCCAACCATCTCGAAAGATAGTACATGACATGGCTCCGAGCTTCCAAAGCAATTTGTTCAAGTAGTTAAAAGTCTCTGTCCACTATTTCAATGGCAGACTTAAATTTCCCATCTAAATTAAGCTTTAGTGACAAAAATAATTGAATGTCACCTTCTTTCCAGCTATCTTACACAGGAAAAACACCTTTGCAACCCTTTTCAGGTGTTCTCTTCTAGACAAACTCCATTATTTTAATATCCCCACTTAGTCAGGTGGAGACAAGCAGAAGTGTAAATTTAGAAGGCATGACCTATCCCCAATTTATGCATTTCTTAAAGTCTTGTCACTGAACTGGATCTATGACTCCAGAGACTCCTCAACAGCACCAAGGAGACTAGTATAATTACTCTGAGGTCCTGTGTATGACACTGCAAAAAGGAAAGAGGACTTCTTGCAAGTGGCACACTGAAAAAAAAATGTTTCAAATAGATCCTTCCCTGCATATTACTATTTAGCAATGTTATTCTCTGCTGTACTGGGTCTGGCTGGGAGGGAATTAGTTTTCTTCGTAGCAGCCCATATGGTGCTATGTTTCAGATCTGTGACCAAAACAGTTTTGATAACACACTGATGTTTTAGCTATTGCTGAGCAGTGCTTACACAGCATCAAGGCTTGCTCTTTTTCTCTCTCTGACCCCCCCAGCAAACAGGCTGCAGGTGGACAAAAGGCAGGGAGGGAATGCAGCTGGGACAGCTGATCGAGACTGACCACGGGGATATTCCATACCATGGAATGTCATGCTCAGCAATAAAAACCGGGGGGGGGGGGGGGGCAGTTTTCCAGGGGTTGCCATTGTTTGGGGACTGGCTGGGCATCGGTCAGCTGGTGGTAAGCCACTGCTTTGCATCACTTCTCCCCCACTCCCCCTTTTACTTCTTAAGCTGTCTTTACTTCAGCCCATGAGTTTTCTCACTTTTGCCCTTCCAATTCCCTCCCCCATCCTACTGGGGGAGAGTGAGCGAACGGCTGCGTGGGGCTTAGCTGCCTGCTGGGCTTAATCCACAACATCTGCTTAAGTACTTGTATACTTGATTTTTTCTTCAAAATAATGGTATTTAGCACAGGTCTTCATCAACTTCTGGCATTTCTCTAGTTCAAAGGAGTACTTTGTGTTCTAATTCCCTACACTAAAAGTTTTCTTTTCTGGAGCACATTGATATCCAGGAGTACCCTGGTCTTCAGTAGGACATCATTTCACGTGTCCTCCCTACACAACTCCAAAGCCTTGAGACTGATAGCAAACTGTCGATAACAACTTTCAAAGTACTTCTTTTTAAGCTGACCGGTCACCCATCTTAAAGTAATCTCATTTAAAAGGCCTTAAAATCATTTTTGCATACAAGATTCTTGTTAAAAGGTGTTAACAGTCCTGCTGCAAATCAGGATATAACATTTACTGCCTTCCTGTATTACCAAAGCCTGAGACTTTATCAAAAGAAAAAAAAACCCAAAACTGACATAATTTCTTTCTAAAAGGTCCAACACTGACTATTATCAGGGTTTTCCTTTCCGGTGTTTGTAAAAAGGTAAATTCATCATTTTTTCTACTTAGATACTGTTCAGTACTCAGTCTACCTCTACAATTACTGAGTTGAGACCTCTACAATTCCATTTCTCACATTCCTTAAAGATGAGATAGTTATGTTGATTATTTTCCAATTAACCACATTACCGGATTGTTTTCCAGTTTTCCACATTAACTGCTGCTTATGAGTTCTGTGAGATAACTGCTAGTGGTTCAAGAATTGTTTTAGCTACTAATTACTGCACAGTACATTTCTTCAAGTCTGACTGCTTTAACACATACCTGTCCTGGCTCAACTAATTTATTTACTTATTTATTTTTCAGTTTATTCTGGCATGTGCTCTTATGCCCTAATTTCAATTTAAGCTATGCATTTGGTTAGAAATTTGAAGAAACCAAGGCACTGCATATTTTACCCTCTCCACTTTCACGTAGCTTACCCTCTTCACTATGTATTTGCACCTACACTTTCATTCATTTTTTCTTCTATGTCAAATATCTGACTTAAGTCCCTCAAGTGTTACTATTCAAAACTGGTCTATAAACAACACTGTCACATGAAATCATCTGAAATAGCTGACAGGACAATACAGCATGTAACACTTGGCACAAAGGTAAAAGTGTCCAACTGAGTACGTGACCGCCTAACATTAGCTGGATTTTTGATCTCTTTATTACTGATAGTGGGGAAAAAATATGACCTATGAACTGTATAAATCTATATTTTCTGCATATGTATCAATTCAGTACACAGTGAAAACACTATCAAAACTATGGGCCAAGGCCACAGAGAGAAGTGGCCGTGCTGCACCATTTCCTTAAACACACATACCACAGCAATGAGCAATTTGACTCAGTACAGGTTGGTAATGTCTCAAAATTGAAATTAAACAAGAACTCCAAACAGAGTCCAAATGGGGTATCAGTCTAGACTGCACTTCTAAGAGTCATCCTGCAAGTTACTACCCAAAAGCCTCCAGTGTAGGCTTGAACCAGCATGTAACCACTCTTCAAAAGACCAAAGTGAACCAAGCTAGGTGCGATTAATATCCCATACAGACTGTATCAGACAGGTTTGCATGTGAAAGGACTTGAACTAGACTCAACCAATATGGTTCCTTTGAGTGATACATTCTAAGCAGCTGACATGCATCCAGTTTCCCTGTATTACCCACACAGGATAGGTTTCATGCAGTTAAGTTATAAAATATGGATGGCAATTCTACTGGATTTCCCATTATGTAACAGTAGCCCAAATTCAGTCTGAGCCCTCTACGTCATCTTAAAAACTGGGTACAACAAAAAGCAAGGCAGAGTTCCTTTTTCACAGTGTAGAGCTAACAACTCAGTGACTCAAACTGTGGAGCAGTCTCAAATAGTTTAACTCTGCCACCTAATTCGTAACAATTTTCCACATAACAAAAATATCATTATTATAAAAATCTGTTGAAATGTATGTTCTTTGTAAATTTCAACAGAACTTTGACAGTAAGAAAATAGTTATGAGGATAGCTATTCATCTCAGAGAATTTCAAAAACACTATTACTTGAAGAGAGACTGAAAATACTCAACTGCTAAACGGCAATCACATGTAAAACCTGCAGGTCTGGCCTAATCTCTCTCCCTTCTCCTCTTTTCTGGCTAAGGCCAAGCATCGAGGTTTTTTTAAATACTTTTAATTCCTAGGAAAAGCAACCTGTGTAAGAAAACCAGATTTTAAGCTATACATTTTGCACTCTCGCAGGGAACAAAGCRTAAGTGTACTCACCTGCTTTTCTGCATGATCTGCAGGCCAGCCTTGAACATGCTTTATAAGATTTTCATTGAAGTGTGCTGCTAGCGTAGGTGTTAATGAACAAGTGGGTCGTACAGATGTGTTCTGCGGTGCAGGTGTTGAATTTGATGCACTAGTGCTAGAGGTATGATTTGGACCTGGTGATGGGCTTCTTTGACTACTAGAAGAAAGAATTAAAAAAAAAAGTGAGCATTTAAAAGCATATGTAAACCTATGGAGAAATAAACACAATTCATTGCTTCCAGCCACAAAAATACATAAAGCATTTAAACCACAAATAAATACTTCTGGTAGACCAAACCTATGCCACTTTTCCACAAACCTCCTACTTGTATGGGAACTGTTTGAGTGCTACAATATAACAGGTTGTTTTTGTTTTTTAACTTTGATAGTCACTCAAGAGATGTAAACTGTGTCTACATTTTAGTGTTGGATAGAGAATACATACATGTATGTTCTTCCTTCAAATAGCTGTAAACCTAAGATCTTCAATAATGATGTATCAGATGGAGTCAAGCAGGTTTATTCAACAGAATATCGGCAAGTGTCACAATAATCATTAAGTACAAAGCCTGATGTCCTGACCTAAAAATATAACCATATGGGCTTTGAGGAGTATTTACTGATGCCAAAACGCAAACACCTAGTGACTTTGTGATACTGCACATCCTCACTTAAAGTGCTCCAGAGAACAAAAGTATCACAGGAGCAATATGTTTGTAGCTACCAACTTGACTGCTTTACTGGAACACATTCATGCTGCCGTTTTTCTGGTTGGTGTGTTAACCTGTTGCGGGAGAACAGATGCATGGAGGGAGACATGTTCAGCTGATAGGTGCACTGTAAGACGAATCAAAAAATCTGTGCCTTGGACAATGCCTTTGACTGTCCTCTTTCAGATTTCCATATGCAAGCAAACACATTTACATTATCTGAACACTACACCAATACACAGCTTTTCCAATTCTACTTTGCAGCTATAATTCTTGGTCAAAAACTTTTCTCATTTTTACTAAAAATTCCCATGTTGATCTTGGCATAGCAGTCTATTGCCATCCATAGTGCTCAAGATTAATGTTACCTACAAAGTATTCTAGCCATTGCTTTAAGCAATGTTGTTGTTGTTTTTTTTTTAACCACATTCCTCTAATAATTACCCTCTCACTCCACTTTACAAGACATTTCTCCTCTCTATCTCATGATGCTCCTCATGTATGAGAGAGACTTTCTTAAGAATCCCATCTCTTTATAAAAGCCTATTCCTACTGCAATGACTAAAAAAAGGCAGGTGCCACTTAGGTAAATCTTTGGTAAACTGGTATGACTGACTAATCCACAAGGACTCTTGTACTCCCAATTTGCAAATACTCATCCTCCACTTGGATACTAGGTAAAGTAGTAGGTTTTCTTGTTTCACTTGTATCGCTTCTCTCAATAAAGCTATGATATACAACCTGAACACCTAACATTAAGCCCAACAAACTACCGAAGTTCCCTCAAAATATGTAAAAATCACTGATACTTAAATTTACTTTCCATGTGTCCAGAAGCCTAGGTATCAGGGCCAGCATGAACACTACACTCTCATATCATATGGATCCAACCACATCTGATAGAACTGCCAGAGCCGCAGCTACACAGTTCTGCTACATGCGAGTTTATCACTGTTCTTCAACTTCCATATTATCAGCAATGGACAACTCCACTGCGGCTTTCACCAGCATTAAAACTGCTATTTGGAATATCACCATTATCAAATGAAGGACCAGAATGTGGGAGTTTGTCTCCTCCTTGCAAGCACTGCTGTCCAGGTGATCTCATCTTCTGGGAAACCAGAACTTGCACTGGAAGGGGTATATAACCCATGGTGGGGAAGCTTAGAAGCTGACGTTTCAGCACATGCCCTTTTCTACTCCCCCATCCCTTGCAAAAACAAGGCCTTTACACTCTTACTTCCCTTTCCAGCATTCGTTCCCATCCCCCCCACACTCACAGAGAGGGGCTGTTGTTCTATTTTGCTAAGAAGAGGTGGGAGCAGCACTAGTTATCCATGCAAACGTGGACAAGGACAGGTCAGGATGAAAACAGTCTGCTCTGTTCTCACCACCCTTGTAAGGGAAGACAAAGGAAGCAGGAAAAAAGAACATCACTAGCACCATAACAGTGATGGTACCTCACAGTTATGATAGTCTCTGGCACTACATATGCTGAGAAATAGTAGTACTAATTGTGTAAGTACCTAGCCATTACTTGTAAGATTATGTTTACAATCATTCTCCCACTGGCAGCAGCTCTTCAACACAGGCCATAACTTCAGTCTTTTTCTTAAAACTTTCTTACTACTTGCCTGCAAGTGATATAAAGTAATATGAAGAAAAAACAAATTTGAGAGGAATCTCAATTCATCACCTAACCTACCCCCTTGAGGACTGAAAACATCCTAGCATAATGCAACTATCTTTACAGTCCAATGCCCAGCCATTTATCCTAATCACTCACACTTGCAAAGAATTACAGCAGGTTTCCAAACAAACAGCCAACAAATTAGGTACAGCACACTGCTCTGCAGCATCAAAGACTTGAACCTCATTCCTTTCAGTACCCCCAAACTTGTTTAAAAGCTTAGAATGTAAAAAAAAAAAAATTATGCAGAAAGATTTTGGCAGGAAGTTTTGTTAAGAGTTGTATACATAAATTTCCCTTCATTTCAGGCAGCAGAAGTTGCAAAAGGAAACATATGATATAACTGGGGAAAACAAAAGAAAGTATTTTTTGGGTTTTGTGCTCTGTGTTCTCTTCTGTAATTAGCTCAGCTACTTCAAAACCACTTAAAAGTGCAAATGCTTAACTGTAGATATGTTCAGTTGATTAGGAAAAAGTGGCATTGAGATTTTGAAGCTGGAGTTGAAACTAGCCAAGAACGTGAAGGGCAACAAGGGCTGCACATCAGGGACAAATGAAAAGTTAAAGAACAGGTGGGTTGCCCCTCTACAAGGCAAGGGGACCTAGAGACAACAGACATGAAAAAGGCCAGGATAATCAGCCACTTTTTTTTGCCTGGGTTTTTACTGGTATGGGCTGCCCTCAGGCCTCCCATATGCCCAAGCACATCAGCAGAGTCGGTGTGAGTAAAGTATTACCTACAGCAGAGGAAGAAATTAAGAAAGCAGTTAAGCCAACTGGACATATGTCCATGCAACCAGATGGTATGCACCCAAGGGTAATCAGGGAGCTGGCCAGTATAACTCAGATGCCGCATCATCTTGAAGCAGCACGGTGAACAGGCAAGTTTCCTGATGATGCGGGAATAAAAAGCAAACGTTAAAGCCATCTTCAAGAAGCACAAGGACAACAACCTGGGGAACTACAGGCCAGCTGACCTTAGTCACTGGGAAAGTTATGGAGCAAGTCTTCCTGGAAGGGGTTCCAGCTACATGAAAGACTAAAAGGCAAAAAAAAGAACCAGCATAGATTTACCAAGGGGAAGTTATGCTTGACCAACCTCACTGACTTCTGTGATGAGATGTCTGGCTCAGAGGCTAAGAGGAAAGCAGTGATGTTGTTTACCTTGACTTCAGCAAGGCCTGTGCCATCATGTCCCATAGTAGTGTTATAGCCAAACTGTTCACTCATCTAGTCCATATTTCATGTGTAAGGTGGGTGGAAAACTGAATGAACTCCTGGATTCAAAGGTTGCAGTCACCAGTACAAAGACCATTTGAAAGCCAGCGACTACTGCTGTCCTTCATGGATTAATACTGGGGCCAATACTGTTTAACGTTTTTATTAAAAACTTAGAGTGTGTCACACAGTGCACCTCCAGTGAGTCTGCAGATCACACCTACTTAGGGGGAGCAATCAATACGCTGGAGAGTAGGTTGTTTTTCAGAAGGATCTGAATGGGCAGACAGGAACCAAGTTCAAAAAAGGCAAATGCAAAGTCCTGCACCTGGGGCGGAATAACCCTGTGCTGGAACAACCCCMTGGAACAGCACAGGCTGAGTGGGTAGAAAGCAGCTTTGCAGAAAAGGACCTGAGGATCCTGGTGGACAAGTTAAATGCAAGTCAGCAATGTATCCCTGTGGCAAAGCAGGCCAAGCACATGTTGGGTTGTATTGGCAAGAGCGGGGCTGAAGAAAGCAATTCCTCCCCTCTCTTCAGAGCTTATGAGATCCACAGTACCTGGAGCACTGTGTAGTGGGGGAGCCCAAAACCGGACAAGACTTGAACTGCCACACCGAAGGAATCTGGCAGAGGACCACACAGATGACTAGGGGGCTGAAGCACATGCCGTATTAGGAGGCTAAAAGAACTGGGTTTATTCAGTCTGGAAAAGAGAAGGCTGAGGGAAGGGGATTGGAGGATCATCTTACTGTTTTTAACTACCTAGGGGGAGAGCAGACAGCCAGACTCTTTTCAGAGATACACAGTGACAGGACAAGAGGTAGACACACAAGCTGCAAGAAGAGAAATTCTAATTAGACATAAGGAAAAAACATTTCACCATAAGCATAGTCAAACATCAAAAGAAGATGATCAGAGATACTCAAAAATCACCTAAACAATGCCCTTAGAAATCCAAACTTGCCGGTCCTACTTTTAATTGGGACTTGGACTAGATCACAACTAGAAGTCCCTTCCAACCTAAATTATTCTATGTTTCTATGTGTTCATACAGCATCAGCATACTGATAGTGCAGAGAAAGGCTACATTTATTAACTAAGTAGAAGTGAGGCATCATCTTCAATGCTTATTTACTCCTTGGTTCTAATAAGATCAAAGTTCCCCTATGAACTGCCTCCTCTCCATTTATCAACCTGGCTTCTCTAACTCCTACTTCATCAGGGAAAAAAATCACTCTCATACATCAGAAATATTTCAGGAAAATAAATAAAATCTGTGGGCTTCTCAAAAATAAAGTTGTGTCTTAATTATGAATAAAACATACTGTCACAAAATATCCTAGCACTGCTATATTAGCAGCAGGGGGAGCTACGAATGCAGCAATGATAGACAATTCCAAACTACTGCTATATTTTTAAATGCTTCTATAAAGCCAAATACCTGCCTTAGCTGCTGGATGAGTTAAAGACTGACTATGCCACACATAACGGAATGCTTCTGGAGAGGCAAAAACATCTGTACAAAAGTATGAAAACAGGATGGTCCTGAAATACACTACTAAAAACTACAAAATCTTACAACCTACAAAAAATGGGAGGAAACACCTCCCCCTCCAGCAGTTTTGCGTTTTCTAAGGTAAAGGAAAAATATCCCCAGTCCTTTCTGGAAATAAAAAGAAACTAGCAACCTGATGAAACCATTAATTACACAAGCACTCATTTAGTTCCTTTTTTAAAGCAGCCATAATTCATGCGTGTCTTTGGAATCACCTCTTACAAAAACTCACTGTATGCCTACATTGCATTAATTTCCTAACTTACATGACTGAAATGTTCACAACTTTAAAGTTATCAATAGCTAGTCACATATTTCTTAGACAGCGCTTCCTCCCAAACAAGTTAAAAATAATTATAGCTCCATTCGCTTAAAACTTTTAGTAATAGTAAAAGCAAAGGAAATGTAGTTGTAATTAACTTCTGCACAATGAATCTGTATTTAAGCTGTAGAAAAATGCAGCCTTAATTCATAGAGCCTCTTTTTGGACCACCTGTCCACAGTTCAGGTTGCGAAGTTGTTGTTCATTCCTATACAAATTAAAGGGAGTTAGCCCCAAGAGCAGTCCCCAATCTGACTGACTGCTTTCACCTACAAAGGAATAATCTGTTCTGTATCAATTCAGAAATACTGCCCAGACACAGGAAATCTTCTGCGGGTGAGTAAATCTACATCTCAGCTGGTCCATTTTCATTCAACTCCACTGCACTGAACAGAAGAAAATAGCAGTCGCAAGTCACCTGTTCCTTAGTCTTCCATTTTTTGCAAATAAGACACTTTCAAAAGAAACAGAAACACATGAACTCGGGATGCACAATATACCACTATCACAAACATCTAACAACTTGAGAGATATAGGATACTAAACAACACTAATATTGTCACTTATCTTTGATACTAGGCTGCACACTCTCCTCTATTTGTGCACTACCTCCTGCACTGCTGCCTCCTCAAATACGTGACAGTACTACCTGCATGACCCCTCCGCTTTAGTGGTACAGTTGCTGGGACAAATTCAGCTTCCCTTCTCCAGCAAAATGCTGATGCCAAGCAGAAGAATGGTTTGCAGAGGGCCAGTAGGTCCCTAAAGGGAACTCGATGTGGGTAAGGGTTATGTCAGAGTAGGAAGTCCTATAGCTCAAAAGGGGGGTGGGGACACAGACACGGTACAGTGTATGGATTAGCAGGCCAAATGCCCACCAGTATCATTTCACACAGACTCCAGGCCATAGTGAAAGTTTCCAAGAATAAGACTGTCTTCCTTAGCAAGATTTCCTATGGGGAAAGGGTGATTAGCAAAGGACAAAAGGGTCTGTGACTAAGAGCTATTCCCCAAAACCTCACCGCTCCTTCTAAAAAGGTCTAGTCCCATCATTAAAAAGGTTTAGCTGGTTGCCCAGTATGATTTTATTTTTGGTACTGTAATTCAGAAAGATTTAAACAGCACCATCCATAACTACTAGAGACTTGAGCTGGTACACTATGTATTTATTCTACCAATAGAGGAAAATGAGTTGTAGGTTAGATATCTGCCAAGGATTAGAATCAAGTGCCTGTAAGACAGCCAACATTAAAGACTCAAAAACTTCTGACTTGCTTCTGTGTGTACTCTCAAACTGATCAATATCACAGTATCTCCAGTAAAGCCAGTCACTGGACTGCCAAGCAAACAAACAAAAAACGCACCCCGCCCCCCGAAAAAAAACCAAACACAAAACAAACCCCTTCTCCCCACAAAACCAATAAAAACCAACACAGATTTGAAAATCTAACAATAAGTTATCACATCAATGACATGTAATCGAAGGTCCCCTTTATTATTTATTAGTCCCAGAAGGGCAGATAAAAGGACCTCACTTCATGATCTCGAAAGCACCACGATGTAGCTTTAGGTATGCTGACAAGGAAAGTGCGTTGGTTTTTTTTGTTTTTGGTGGGGGGTTTTGGGGTTTTTTTTTTTGATTCTTGTTGTTGGTTTTGGGTTTTTTGGGGGATTTTTTGTTTGTTTGTTTGTTTTAGTATCATACCACACACCTTATTCAACCACTCTAAAAATGTAGCTTGTAAGAAATGCAACACTTTGTAGATTTACAGGAATCTATTGTGATGATGCACTTTTTAAAAAGTCAACCTGCAATCTCCTCCTGCCACAGTTCTAGACCATGACTCCATCACAGAAGGATCTTACGACAAATCTTTGATTACAGCCCCTGGAACTAATATGATCACAGAATAGTTTGGGTTGGAAGAGACCTTTAAAGGTCATCTGGTCAACCCCCCCCCTGCAATGAGCAGGGACATCTTCCACTAGATCAGGTTGCTCAGAGCCCCGTCCAGCCTGACCTGGAATGTTTCCAGGGATGGGGCATCTACCACCTCTCGGGCAACCTGTTCCAGGGTTTCACCACCCTCATTGTAAAAAAATTTCTTCCTTATATCTAGTCTAAATCTACCCTCTTGTAGCTTAAAACCATTACACCATGTCCTGTTGCAACAGGCCCTGCTAAAAAGTCTGTCCCCATCTTTCCTACAAGCCCCCTCTAAGTACTGATAGGCCGCAATAAGGTCCCCCCGAAGCCTTCTCTTCTCCAGGCTGAACAACCCCAACTATCTCAGCCTTTCTTCATAGGAGAGGTGTTCCCCTGATCATTTTCGTGGCCTTCCTCTGGACCCACTCCAACAGGTCCACATCTTTCTTGTGCTGAGGACCCCAGAGCTGGACGCAGGACTGCAGGTGGGGTCTCACCAGAGCAGAGTAGAGGGGCAGAATCCCCTCCCTCGACCTGCTGGCCACGCTGCTTTGGATGCAGCCCAGGGTACGGTTGGCCTCCTGGCCTGCGAGCGCACATTGTCGGCTCATGTCCAGCTTTTTATCCACCAGTACCCCCAAGTCCTTTTCGGCAGGGCTGCTCTCAAACCCTTCATCCCCCAGCCTGTATTGATACCGGGGGTTGCCCCGACCCAGGTGCAGGACCCTACACTTGGCCTTGTTGAACCTCATGAGGTTCACATGGGCCCACTTCTCAAGCTTGTCCAGGTCCCTCTGCATGGTAGCCCGTCTCTCAGGCATGTCGACCGCACCACTCGGCTTGGTGTTGTCTGCAAACTTGCTGAGGGTGCACTCGATATGATAAAGTGCACGGCATCTTAACACGATGAAAAGCCCATCTTCCCAAAACAAAAATTTCAGACAAGATACAGATTCTAAACCCATCTTGTAAATCCATGGCTAAATGTTCCTATCATGCAACATTTGAATAGGCTGCAATGTTGACAAAAAGGTCTGGCCAAGGAAAAGCATTTGTGAAACTTACTTCATTTTTTAATGTTTTTCATTAAAGCAGCAAAATTGCCCGATAGACAAAAGCTCTTACTAATTTAAAAATCAAATTACACTACAGCAAGACACCACAAACTTCTAACACTACGCAAATGACAGAGTTAAAGCATTTAATCCCATAACTGCACAGAAAGAAACAAAAACTCCAAACTCAGAAATCACAATGCAAGGAATCACTTGTAAAATTGACTCCAGAGTGACAGGGCAGAAATATTAATTCTATTTTGCTTCTGTGAATGGAACTCTAGTGGTGGTCCGAAAATGGAAAATCTACCACATTAACTCTGTAACAGAGATATTTAGCTGCATCCTTTCAGTAGCAGCAGAGTTAAATCATATATTCAACAAATAGGCCCAAAGAAGAATCTACAAATTGCAACACATACAACATACATTGGATCCAGAGTAAAAACAGAGGACAGCACAGAGAAGTATTTCAATATACCTTGAGCGCTGAAGACTTCGTGGAGAGGCAGGTTCATGACCTGCCTGCTTGTCAGCTATTACCGGCTGCTGAGGTGCTGCCTGTGAAGCTGGTCCTTGTTTAACACCTGGAGTAGCAACCTGGAAAGTTCAAAACTTCATTAGATTTCTTCCACAGTAAATATCAAGTGTGAGAACCAAAGGAAAACATGGAAATTACAAGTTACAAGACCAGTGGGCTTTTTTGATACAAGGTCTTTTGTCAACAGAAGTATTATACTCTTCACAAGGTGTTTTTTTAAAAAATCATCTCTAGTTCCACAGCTGTGACAGATAGCTTTTTTTAATAAAATAGAAAGAGTACTTAATAAACATAACAGAAGCAAATTTAGATGCATCTGACTTGTCAAAATATTGCAAGTTTATTAGATAAAACAGTTCAACCCTATTTCATTTTTGACCACATCTTCTGTGTGAGCACCAAGCTCATTTTCAACCTCAGAAGAATTGTTCATTATCCAACTAATAATTTTCACTTAAAAAGTTAGTTCTCTACTTGAAAATACATTATACAGTGTCAAGAGCAGAATTAGGTCATAAGGGTTTTATAGCATCTCTATCAGAAATGGAAAAAAAAAATCTAAAGCGTGTTTATCAGTCTGCTACTCTCCCTTTTTAACTGTTCTGCCAGTTCTAAACTAATAAATGACTAAAAAAAAAAAAAGAAAAAAAGAGTCACCAGTAGCTTTTTGCTTTTAATTTGTAGTACACATTCACATTTAAGATATTAAGACACCAGCAGTAAGATAAGGTCTTTTTTCTGTGAATTCCTGAACTACAACAGGATGAAAAGTTTGGGAATATGGTAGTGTCTAAGTTGCAGTAAATGGAGTTCAAGATATTTCTTTTTACCCCATACTCTGCATACCCCTGTCCCTTTTAAAGTACGTACAAGAGAGGAAGCAGCTCTAAAATTTATCCCCCACTCTGGAAAATCAAGCTAACAATTTTAAGAGAGAGGGAGGGAAGAAAAATGGGGTTTAAGGGATCCATAAAGACAAAAAACATAAATCAGGCAGCCCGTCTGGCATTTGCTGACATCAACCTGGTGTAGATTACTAACTAGGTCATCTGAACCTCCAGAAATTCTCTGAATTTCAGAAACAGACTCCTGTGAAACAAACCAGACAGCAAGTCAGACAGTATCTGCTAAAGTAAATTCAAGACATAAGTTCATTTATTGAAATATATAGGAAATCTTAATGTAATCTCAAATCTACTTTTATGTCTAAGAGGAAAAGCCACCTTTTAAAATTATCATCAAAAGTCAAAAAAAGTCTGAATAGCACATGAAAAGGTCATGGTTCTGGAAAGATAAAGCAAGATCATTTCAAGATCACTCAGTGTGTTGAAGTCAACAGAATTATAGAGTTCAGGGGGCAAAATAGTAGCAGTTCATAAATTGATTTATGAAAAAAGACTACCCAAGTATCTTTATGAAATGTATGACATGAAGAACTTTGCTGTCAATGCCTGAATTTTGCTCACCCTGTAAGCAGACATAACAAAAGGCTGTTTGAACAGAAGGAACAACTTCAAAAGGAAAGACCATCAGAGATAATACGACCACCCTGCAGATCCAAACTGGAAAATTAACCAGCTCCTTGGCTTGTAAAAATAAAAACAAAAATGGATTGTAAAGAAAAACTGGGATTTGTGAGATAAATGAGCCACAAAACTCTTAAGTATTCCCTATTTTCCAAGTGTTTCAAACACTAAGTAAGTGTACCAGGAACAGAAAAATAACGGCTAAAGGAAAAAAAAATATTCCATAAGCAACATTCTCACTGAGCTTGACAGGTCTGTGTAACACATGCTTTACACAGTTATTTTGCAGAAATTCGGAACAGTTTCTAACCACAGAACACAGGCACAGCGAAATAGCAAAACGTGATACCTAGGATCCTGTAGTCTGTGACACCTAAAGCTGGCTGTTGTGTGCATACAGCACACCTCCAGGCAGACATACCAGCTTGAGCTTAAAAGCAGTACAGACATGCTCATGCAGTCCTAAGTTTCAAGTCCTGCTGTGCAAATGGCACTACACTGTTCCCAGAGCCAGCCCAAGTATGTGGGCATCTGTCTCTGAGCTCTGCTTGCATGGTGCCAGTTCAGCTTTGTCTACACCTGCTGCATAGAAGCACCGTAAGCCAACAAGCTTAGGGTTGTCCTGGCACAGCACCACATCTTGATTATGCGTAATTTACCTCAAACTCTTAGAACTGGATAAACTAACCTGACTGACATATCCAAAGGAGTACTAAAATAGACGTGCTTACACTGGAGCTTTTACCACCTAAGTTCCCATCTCAATCCCATCTTATGGAATTGAATTATGTGAATACAAGAACTATCAAGAAAGTTCTTTCCCTACTAAACTGGAAATGTATCTGCTGCTGAACCAGAATTTGTTACTTCTGGGAATAACACACAAACAATTCATGTTAATATTTCAACAGCTCTGTTGTTAGCACCAGATTTGAGGAACACAAAACCCAAGAAAAGCTCCTGCTGTCAAGCATTACTACTAATTCTGTTTAGCTGATCTGTGAAGCTACTCGAGATACCTAGAAAATAGAAAGCTTTTATGTTTATGATATCCCAGTGTAGTAAGAGTTGTAACTTCCTCACAGAGAGATGGGGGTGAAAACTTGCCAATGTATATAATAACACACAACAGTCCATCAGGATTAATGGCATTCTGAAGCAAAGACATTATAGCTCAGAACAAGTAACTCAGAAATTTACTACATTTAACACTTTGATTGCAACCACATTATATATCCTTCAAAAATAAACCAGATGTGCAATTTCACCTCATTGTGGTGCAGTCTTAAGGAAAGATGGGTTAAAATATAGTAATTTCAAAAGGTGTCACAGTATGCTTATCAAAATATAGACATTACCACTTTCAGAAGAACTTCCATATATGTATCAATAAAACACATAATACCTTCCTTTGAAAATACCAGAGGTGAAATCCTGCATGCCAAGTCACTAACTATAGGCAACCACAGAGCCCTGCATGTAAGTGGAGATTCTCGTATCAAACTAAGCATAAATTAACCAACACTTTTTTTTGTTGTTTTTTTTTGAGAAGTGGCAGCCTTGCTGTAGTTACAATTTACACTAAACTCAGATCAACTCTTCTCAAACCTGCATTTAGCCTTGAAGTTTTTTGCTTCTACTGAAAACCTAAGGGAAGGCTTGTGTGTCCAAAAGCATATTCTATTACACAGTTGGTCTACCAAGACAGATTGGCCCTACCTACGACACTTGGCTTGCCTTCACTTTCTTTTAAGGCATAGTTTACTACCACACCACCTACTTCATAGGTATAATGCTGGCATTTATACTGGGTAAAAGGCAGCGGGTTCAAGTTTATCTGCACAGTTCTAAGAAAACATCTGTAGCAGGATGATAAATACTAAAGAAGCTAAGTTTATAAAACAAGGATAAATGCCTTGGGGGGGGGGGGGAATCCTGCTAAGCTGTCCTTCAAGTTTTCTTTCAGAAAACACTGTAGATAGAAGATCCCAAAGCTTTTGCCATGTTTATAATGTAGCTGATAATCAAAACTTTATTTATAAAGTAGATCCAGATCTCTGGGTTGTAGAGATGAGAAAAGATCAACTTCCAGTTACTGACAGTAAACAACTTAAGAAGATTCTTTTTTCATATCCCAGGATTTGAAAGTGCCAGACATCTCCCTTCTTTGTTTCAAGTCTGCTATTTGATAATTTCATTACTCGTCACCTAGCTATGGGATGTGACCACATAAGATTCAGGATGCAGTCCAAGGGCAGAAACAAAGACAACAAGCAGGATTAGCACACATGAGGCTTTCACAATTCATTGTATCATTGTCAATCACAACAAACAGTGAGAATCACTTGGTTTTCTTTGTACCCATGAAAAAATTCAAATGTAAGAAAATGAGGCATTTAGACTAGATTGAGGAATGCAATCTGTCCTCCTGAAGATAAAAGTATTCCTTAAAGGCCTTCAAGACATAAAAGATTCTCTTCCGAACAGAAAACTGAAAGAAAGATGCCTTAGCTAAGCAGAGCAGGGCAGGGCCGGAGGGGGGGAGAGAGGGGTGGAGAACAGGGATTTTAGCGTGGGGGGGGGGTGGGGGGGGGGGGGGGTATCAAAACAAGACTGGTCTCACCCCAAATTCTAGAGCCATGCCTCTTACGCTGATAAGTTACTACATATACTGAGCAACATACTGATAGACTGGGTTAAAATCTGAGTGCCTCAATCTTGAAAGAAAGATCTGTACAATGAAGAGACAGGACAAGCTCCCACTGCATGAAAACAGCAAACCTCCAGGAGAGGTCCAAATCCTCCTCAACAGACTTCCATTTTTCACAGCCAGAACAACATTGTAAACTGCTAAATTTCTGTGTTTTGGGGTTGTTTTTTTTGTTTGTGTTTTTTTGTTTTTGTTGGGGTTCTTTGTTTGTTTTGTTTTTCTTTTTTTTTCCAAACTTGCCTAAAAGGCAGAAGAGTGTTATGCCCTGCAGCTCTACCTAACACTACAAAACTATCTTGAATGTGAAATGCTACTTTCCACCAGAGGGTGCAAATCAATAGCCCTGTCTTCAGTCCCCTTTAGTAAAAAAATCCTCCTTCATAATAGGTCCTTTAACCCAGTATCTCTTCCCATCCTTACTCTATAATATGAATCACAAGTCTTTAAACAAGGAAAAAGAAAAACCCTTAAGGGGAAGTTCATCTTGAGTGCTTCTAATTACATCTACCTTCCCCACCTGTACACAGCAAAACAGAGTCTCTGATCTGCTGGACAGAGAAATTCAATAAATAAATAAACTCAGCTTCAACCGTATTTATTCCTCAATATCGCCACTTGTAGGATATGGAATACAGAGCTCAGATTCTGTGAATGACATTTTTCCTCTGAAGAGTGACCCACTAGAGGGACCACACCCAAAAAAAAAGTAAAAAAGACAACTTTATGTTTTCTACTTCATCCTTAGGAAGAACTTTAGGAGCTTACTGGTTAGCTTCAATTAGTGTTTCCTAGTCACTGATCCACTTAAGGAATTCTGAATGAATGGCGGTGAGGGGGTGGGAAGGGAAAGGGACATAATGTTATTGACCTTGTAAACACCTGGAACATTTCTAAACCAAATTTGAGACTACATCAAGTCAACTTCCCCACGAATTTCTCTCCCATTCTAAAAATCTTTTATTGACTAAAGTCTAGAGAACTATATCAGCTGTTGCCTGTGGAATAAGTTTTTGTTCCCATTTAAATATGTTAAAATACCGATCTCTTGGTAATCTCTACAGACAGCATCTGAAGTGAGCACAAGATTTTCTTCAAGAACAGAAAAAGTGTAGTAGAATTCCATGCGAGAGTTGTACTGCAAAAATACAGCCAAGCAGTTGCTTCCAATTGTTTCTGTTTCTATTGGGCAAGATAACATACATATTTTACCATCCTATATGTAACTGCTAGCACATGGATATATAACAGCAATACTTAACATTATCTATAATGGTTTCTTACTACAATATGGCATAAATCAAGAGGAGCTTACTTTCTGTTGCGATGATACCGGTGGCGTAGTCATCAAAGGTTTAAGCGGAACGGTGTTAGTCTGAGGCGTGCTTATTCTTGGAGATACATATGATCTTGGCGATGAGGCATCAGATGTTAAAGACATTGGAGACTGATTAGATGGCTGAGCTGTAAAGAAAAAAAAAAAATTGTTTTTAATAAAACTATATCCTATGTTAAATGTGAATAAGATTTTTCCTTTGGTACTTCGCAGTATGCTGTATTAGATAATATACAAACATATACTCACCCTGAGACGGCTGGGGGTGTGTGAAAAACTGGAACAATCAAATGTTCAACAACAATCCTAACTAAATAATTGTATTTTCCCCAAACCCTCCACTTCTAAAACTTGAGGGGAGGGGGAAAGAGAAGAAGCTATTATGCAATGCTTTTTACACATAAAGAGACTAAATTAGTTTCATTTGCGATTCCTATTTTAGAGCATTCAACTCGATTTAACCGAAAGAATGCATGAACAGTTTATCTAGAAACCTATGCATCTAGGCATCTACCAACAGTGCCCCGCCCATTAATTTTAATTACTGCTTACCTACTCAATAACATGACTGCATTTCTTATTTTGGTTTAAGTTTTACCTTCATTAAGTTACAAACCAGAATATATTGAAGATACCTTAAGGAATATCTTGCCTGAAAGCTGTAAAATACTATTTACAGAAGACTACAAAAAAAAMCCCACCAGATAGAATAAACTTTCTTCTAAGAATTTAAGGACTCTCCCAAGAGTCACAGTTGCACAGTATTACAAAAAGGGTGTTCAACCAAGGAAGAGCTGTGTTTCATATTGAACATTAAATAACGTCTAATTAAGGTTCAGAATAAATTGAGAGGGTCTCGCACATGTTTCACATTACTCATACAGAGTTAGTTAACATACAGAGAAAACCCCAAAAGGAGAGACAGAGAAGCATATCTACTTAGTTGCATGTCAGCTTCCTGCTCCCCAAGTAACAGTTTCTTATCCTATCTTTGGAAAAAGAAGCCATTCAACATCCTCCACACCAGATGGCCAAAGATAGGACAAGAGACAGCTTCTGCAAGTTTCAGTTGTATCAGCCTTTACAAAATGCAACGTAACAATTTTACATAAGTGAAAAGAAGACTCCGAATACCTTGCGTAGACAGTTGTGCAGCTTGAGAAATTAGGGAAGTGATATTGAAAGCAGATGGTCCAGCAGTAAGAATTTTATGGAGTATAGACTGCAGAGAGGCTTGTGTCACAGCTGCTGTTAGAACTAAAAACAAACATTCTGTTTTACTGGCAATTCTAGAACATCACTTTAAACTGTTCAAACTGGCTGAATACATTTAAGCCACATTTTCTTTCTGATTTTGTTCCCGTATCCACAATAGACCAAAGAGCCACCTGAACTATTTTTCAATTACTTGAATTCAATTCATGAATGCTTGGCATGTCTAACCAAGCCCTTTATTTCGTAGTTTTATCTTTGAGACATACACTAAAAAAATTGTTTTAGAAAATAACTTTAACTCTTCAGCTTGACCTTATGTATCAATAGTAATTCTTGTAAACATAAAGAGAACATTTGTTCAATTTGTTATTGTAGTAAGCAGAATGTGTGGGGTTTTTTTTAAACTACAATAATT
>JASVER010000018.1:6385125-6438269 GCA_030449065.1 Oceanodroma leucorhoa | reverse complement strand
AAACCAAACAAACAAAACCAAAACAGAACAAAAAAAAAAAAAAAACCACACAAAAACACCAACCCACACAACTTATTTGTTCTGGGTTTAGGTGTCCTGTCCCCCCCTCCTCCAGTAAAAAATTAATCATTTTCAACCGTTTTAAAACTTCACTACACAGAAGAGTATCTTACAGTATGAGCCGATGAGACCCAGCTTCTGGACTAATCTTTTCAAAAACGTCTACAGGCTCTGTGGGATACTTCCTGAACATACACTACCCATGCACAAGTCTGAAAAAAACTGACTCACCAGCACAAACACAGAATAACTCTGCATCATGTGCACAGTAAGGGCAGTCCTGCTGTGCAAGGTGAAGTCACTCTGCCCACATGGACCTGCCAAGCCATGCCCTCATGCCATCAAAACAATACTAAACACTCTTGTTCCAAGACAGACACAGCAGCTGCTCAGCTATGGCAAGACAAAATGACTAGGAACTTAAATTGGCAGCTTTCTAATAAAATACAATTGGAGTCTTGATTGGACCTTTCATTTTTTAACACAACCAACCATGATACTCCTACTTTTTTAGTCCAACCTAGTGCACTATAGTTTTAAAAGTTTCTCCGTGCACAGGGAAAAACAATAACCAACTCACCTATTAGTACTGAATGAAGCCATAATATTTGCTTATTGAAAGGAAGTCAATTGACAGTTTTTCCTTATAAATAATCGTAACATACATAATAGTAAAACTTCAAGTAAAATTTTACTATTTTGACTTTCATGGTTTGCACTTTTTAAAAGTTAATTAACTCTGGGCACTAAATGTAAATGCTTTGCTTCCTACTCAAATCGGTGATAAGTGCATAAGAAGTTCAAAGCAGCAAACAAAAAAATCCCACACCACTTTTTTCACCAGTAACCTGCCACATGCAGACACCACATTAGATAAAATTACAGTCAAAATGCATCAACTCTACCTGTTCTCGAAGGCACTATAGCCAGTTCTAAACTTTGTGACAAAAATCTAAAGGATACATGGATTATATGCATAAAATTTAACTTGTTAGCAAAATTACTGATATGCTCTTTATTCAGAGAGGCTAACATGTTCTGTTAAAGAAAGAAAGTTGATAGGCAACAAGATTTAAGAATCCCTAGAAGCTTCAGTATTTGCGAACACATATCAGACTAGCAGCACAAACTACAGAAAACAAAGAACACTGCACAAAACAAAAGAACAAAAAGCTCTAGCTAAATTTTGTGCAACAGATGAATGCTGATACAGCGACTAAGTCACCAGTCTCAATTAGACTGCTCACATACATCAGCATTTATCAGCTTAACAACCTTAAACATTACTTGGCTAATTTAAAAATGTTTAACAGAAAAAACAAACAAAAACAATCCCCACTTTATCTAGGGATTCATTTATTCACTTTTCATTTAAAGTAAGGCTTGCACTTACTACAGCTTAGTATCCAATAATATACTAATGTGTGTAAATAAGAGATTACATCAACTTTAAAGAATCCTTACCTTCATTGATTTTGGATATATCTACACTAGAATTATTAAGCTGCAAGGTGGCTTGCAGAGCAGGCAGCAGCTGTCGAAGGAGATTTGGATCCTGAAGTAACGGAGGAATTGGTGACTGTGGGACAGGTGAGACAGGAACTGTAGGAGCAGATGAAGCAGGAGCAGAAGCTGGATTCAGTCCAGAAGCAGAAGATGTAGAAGGAGTTGTGCAAGAATGGGATACAGACTTGTCCACAGATGCAGACTCTGAACAGAAGACAGACAGTAATTTTCATTTTCCCCAATATAACCTGACAATTTCTCACTAGTACAATATTCATATTAAATTCAGAAGATCAAATGCTTAACTATCGTTACAAGAGAAAAATATAAATGTGACTATAACAAAAATTACACTAGATATCAGGTATCTTCAATTTAGGCTATTGAACCTAATATTTATTAGGAACACACACACACAAAATCTTTCCACTTCAAGGTATTGGACTGAAAGCTGCCAGTACTACAAACAGGAATTTTTTTCCCCTAATTTTTAGCACAAATGTGGGCTAAAGATTCCTTAGTGATTTTTTTCTTTTACTGTGCATATACTCATATTCTATGTTTCTATCCATGATTCCAAGCTTTCTTTGGAAAATATACTATGAACAAAAACCTTATAGTCCATGGACTTCACAGATAGGCTAATACGTCAAATTTGAGGGGAGGGTATAAGCCATACTTCATTTATTCAGAGACCAGACTGCAAGAAGCTACAAAATAAGGACCAAGTCTATCATACACAATCCAGCTACATTGCTCAGGATTCACAGACAGGATAATGAGCTGTACTAGAAACACAAACCAAGAGCTGTTAACATCCCCACAGCAGAGTGGAAAAACATCTAAAAATCTATCTGCCCATAATTAATTTCAAACTTGTCAGCTTCTCCCGAAGCATTTTATTAATATCGTTTTAGCAAATATCAACACTTAATATCCACAGAAATGTTTAGTACTTAAAGTCAATTATACTGTATGGCAATTTGTTCTAATTAATGTGACTTATTTATTTAATTTTAAATTTTACTTCCAGTTAACATGAAGGTTTCTCCTCCATTCCAGTACTGTGAGAAATTCCTGCACTGAAAGTATTTCCACTTACTATAGGTGTACCATTAGCCACTTCAAATATCCTTCCTTCAAGAAGCCTGGAGCACTATATTTCAATTTTAGCTTCCCCTTCTCTCATCCCCATTAAACCCATGGGAGACCTCTGCCCCCAAATTCAGTCAAGACTAATGCCTCTATAGCACCAAACAGGTTGGATGAAGAGTGGAAAGATGCATATGGATCCAAGATCTCGCCCAGGATGCTTGCCCGTAATACTGAAGACCTGGCTCTTAAACCCACCTCAAACTGGGCAGAGAATGTCAACTTGGATATTCCACATTTCAGGCAAAAATCCAAATGAAAGTTAAAATAACTGGCTGGGAAACTCTTTGACTCTAAAGATGTGTTTGGTTTGTCTTCTTTGGAGAGATTGTCAAGGTAAGAGGCAGCTGACTTTTAGTAAAGAAGAAAAATGAAAAGGTCTTGTTTTGTTTCACTACATAAGAATAAAATGTTACAAAATTTCTAAAAATTTGGTTTCTGACAGCCTTAATTGCAGCTTTTGAGACTAATCTGGAGAAGAACCCTTAAAAAAAAAAAATATATATATAGACTGAAGTGAGTATCAATACGTAAATCAAATGAGATTAGAAATCTCAGTGAAAAGAAAGGGGACTTCTGCTTCCATGCAGTTACAGTAGAAATAGTTCCTAACAGGTCACAAATATTCCAAGAAAATCTTTTCCAGTCAAGTAGCTGAGGAATCTAAACCAGAAAAAATATGCTGAAGAATCCAGATTTAACAGCTTGCAGGGATGCAACAGCCAGGGCACACAGACATATTTTGATGTTTCAGGCAAACTTCTAAGAAAGAGACAGCCTTATCTAGTTACAAGCTCCTCAGGACAAGGTGTTGGCTTTCAAAGTATCTGTAAAGGGACCTGGTCATTTGGCCAGGAGCTTTCATAAGGCCACCTTACAAAGGGACAAGAAGTGTTACAAAGACTGAAGAGGAAAAAAAGCAGTTACAAAATTTTTATATGGTTTTCAGTAACATGTGACTAGGACAGCTGATTACATATTAGTGCCCCCTTAAAACAGTAAGTCATTAGTAAAAGTCTCTGTTATAGAAGTATTACACACAAAATCTTACGTTATGGTGTTCAAAGTAAACTTATTAAGACAACTGCAAGTCAAGACACATCAAGCAAACAAGAATCTTAGCCTACTAAACAAAAMCATGTAATGTTCCATGTTCAAAAACATGGAAATTGCATCTGTCATAGTCCAAATAAGGATGACGAGATACACTGGCAGACAAAAGCAAGGGAATTAAGCACAATGGGGCATGTTAGTACTTGTATGCACAAGTCTCCTACTCTACAGTTTTGAGAACCTCACAAAAAAAAAAAAACCAACAAAAAACCCCAAAACAAAAACAAACACCCTAATTTAAAAACAAACTAAACAGAAAAAAATACTAAGCAACTGCCAGCACTAATTTCAAAATATATTTAAGGTAGTTAGGCTTGTCTTCACAGTTAGATTGAGTTATTTTAAGTAAAGAAGCAACTCATAATAAGCAATACCTAGGCTTCAAACCATACCAAACAGCTGGAATTATCTTTCACTCATGCTGCAGTTTTGAACACAAAATAAACTGAATCAAAAGAAAACTCAAGGTTAACAATACAGTGAAGACAAACCTTAAGACCAGTTCTGGTTATTTACTCATTTCTTGAACAAAAGGACCCAAAATATGTAATAAAAAACCACTGAGTTCCAAGTGGTCTGTAAAAGTACTTTAGTTTGGGTGAGCTTCTCTGCTATAAAAATGCAAACTAAATTACATCAAAACAACATACTCCAATTAATTCTTTTAGACATTACGTAGACACTATTCTGTAGTTGTATTATTGCAGGTATTTTAAGTATGTGTTAAAATATATTTATGAAAGATATTTTTTGTACAATCACCCAGATTAAACACCTAGAGAAAATGATGTGAAAAAATGATGGCGTCTAATGCTAACATTCTGATCTTTTGAGATGGATAACATTACAAAACCAACAGTCCAAATGTTATGAAAAAATACATCTCTACGATCATGACTATCTACATATACATCGTATTATAACTCTGTGTTATTTAACATCATAGAGGATGCAGAGCACAATGAACGCTCAGAGCATCACTGCACTTCATAAATTAAGTAATTTAAGATATTCATAGTGAAATAAAGGGTATAAACCTGTTTCTGCCCCCAAAAAATTGTAAAAAATATTTGTGGAAATACAAATATTTCTTGTTCGAATTAAGTAGCATTTCTTCTCTACAAAGGGAAACTCCTTTGTGATGAAAGCAAACATGCTAAAAAATGTAGACTACAGATTAGTTCTCTATAATCACAACTGTCATTACCTTAATTTAAACTAACCTAGTTTACTCCATGGCTTCCACACTGGACACTTGATTTCACAGAAATAAATCCAAGAAATACTGCCAATAAACAAAGCCTCTAAATACTTACATATCCATTTTTGTATAATATAATTACCAAGGTTTAAAACTGGTTTAATTTATGATGCCACAGAGAACCTGCAAGTTTTCCCTTTGAAGTTAACACAACTAATCAGAACTCCTCAAGATGAAATGTTTGTTTCACAAAAATTCTCAGATATCACTCACCGGGGTGTGTGCATTTCCCCTGCTTTTTCCACAAATAGAAGCAGAAACTTCTCACTCCCTCCTTTTCCTCCCTAATGCCCTTTTCTGATCTGCTTTGAGAGGCTGTTTCATTGTATGTTTTGCCACACAGTTAAGTTTACTTTTCAACATTTAAACACTATTTCCTAGTTTCTAAAACATTTACTAGGATTAGAAAAAAAATACTTAGAATTATACAGTCCTGTAATTCTTAAATGCATTTGAAGCCTCAACCATCACGAAACACAGTCAAAACGAACACAGCATACTGAGAAAAGTAAGATATCTTCACAAATCTATGTCTTTTAGTTTTAGAACTCTGATACACTGGTCTCTACACCTGTGTCAACATAAGTTCATGTTCATGAACAAGCTATCTACAGTATTATTGCAAAATAAGGCTTCTGATTACACAGCAGTCATTCACAAATCTAATTTGAGCCATTAATACATCAATCAGACTAATTTTGAACCCACAACTGAAATTTTACAAACAGAAAGTGCAAATTTGGTCTGTCTTATACAAAAAATATTCTTAAAGAAAAGATGAACTATGCTGCAAGGCCTGCAGTCTTAGACTATGACTGAAGTTGCCAGCTATTGGACAGGACAGCCTCTTCATTGTCAAYACCAATTTCCATACAAATGCCATGCAAATGACTCTTCAACCTCACATAAAATTTCAGCTATTACCATGAAAGTCCCAAGAAATACTTTTAAAATAATTTAATAAATAAATAAAACTAAAAGCAGAACACAGCCCACTGCGATCTTTTGATCTGCTGAAAACTTTGTTAATTAAAATTTAAGTTTTAGTTATTCCTCTGAATAAATAAAAAAATAGATCATTTACATACAGAACTACAATATAGAACTAAACAAGTTTCTGGACCATCAACTTTAATCTTATGGAAAAAAAATGTGCAAGAAAGTCATCCAAAAAAAAAAAAGAAGGAAGACAAAGTAATCAGATGGCAAACAAAAACAACTACATGTGGAGATTAACTTAATGTGAAGAACCATTAATCAGCTTTACATTAAAATGGAGCAGGAAAAGTCCTTTTTATAATGAAAATAATTTTTGAAGACCACAATGATTAGGAAAGAGCTTTCTATTCACAACCTACTCTGCTGGAGCGTGACCTGCGATCACATCTTTTGGACAAAAAGGAGAGAAGTCCAAGTTATCAGGCAGTATTCTCTATGACAAGAAACTGTATGACAGAGGTGTGTCTTTGCTGCAGGTTTCACAAAAAGGTATCTGAACTGAAGTAAACTGGAGGCTATTGCTTGCCCCAGAAACATCATGTCAAGTCAGAACAGAAACATCACACTGCATATTTCTAAGCAGTGTGGATTTTTTAATAACAAGGCCAAGTAATCCTTTCAGAAAAAATACCCCAGACCTTTTTCAGCAGTTGTGCCACAATGTTCTTCAGTTACAACCTAGATACAAGGCAGCAAACGCTTAGCTTCTCAGAGTTTAAGGCAATATATTAAAATGCTGCCGAATCTCTGCCCCTCGTGACACAAACCTTTGCTCCTAAACAAACAGCTGATCCACTAGTGAATCTCATTCTGAAAAGCAATTCTCAGTCTAGTATGTTACAGTTAAAATAGTTATTCAGACTAGGTTTAATGCAGGGGGATGAAAAACTAAGTCTTTTGACTGTTCAGCTACTCTGTTTCAACGAAGAGCTCTTGACACCAACGCTCCTGCTCCTTTGTTGCGCCTCAGTCAGCCCATTCTACCTGCTGGAATCTTTTCAGTACCTGTTCCTAGTACTACTTGCTCACTCCCTTCTCACCCACAGTGGGCCGAGTTTTCAGGCATGTTAGTGTGACAGAGAAGTGAGCAGGGGAAAAAGAAACAAAAAGAGGAAATGCAGTTTTTGTGCAATAACTTCCTTCAGAGTCCTCCTTCTGACAACTAACATACTAGTACTCCTTATACAAAGAGTAGCTTTAAAACACTGCTATATATAGCTTGCTCTTATACTGCTGCATATATGGACGGATGATTTATTTCAACAAAGTTTTTTTAATGACATGGAAATTACCCACTTAATGTTGACCGGATAATTCCCAAATTATCAGTGTGACCCCTTGAGTGTTGCAATAGCTTTTACTACTGATGTGATTATTTTATGCCATTAAAACCAAAAACAATGCATTCAAAGTCCTTCAAATGCAACACTATGACATTACTCAATCACTCTATTGTGAGCTTGAGTTGTATCTTTGCTCTACTAGAAAGTCATGCAGGTGTGCTCTCACAACGTGCTCTCTGTGAGAGGAAAATTGCATTACAAAATTTTCAGAAATTCWATGCCTTATGGCCCCATAAACCTCACCTCTGCTATACTGATTAAACAACTACCACCTAGAACAGCTAACTGAACTGCTTGATTTACTACTAATCATTAAGAATCATAACACATTCATCTGTGCTGAAGTACCTTAAGTGTATAGTCCACCAACTAAGTTCTCTGAGCAGTGACAGTCACATTTAGCTTTTTTACGTAGTTCAGTTCTATCTACTAAGGACCTTAAGCCACACCAAAATATATAAATATTTAAAAGCAATGCATTTTGTAAACACGTTTGGCCAAATGAAACTATGGTAACAACAGTAACCGGGTTCTCAAATACGCTCCAATTCTCTAAAATACAAAAAATTCCATATTTTTCTCATTTGGATTACTCCAATCTTAAAACTGAATTTTCGTATTTTATCTCTGCTGCCAAAATAAACATAGCAGCAATGCTCAGCAAACAACAATAAAGTACTGGAAGAAACCTCTAACAGTCTCGCTAGTGTAATTTTTTCTAACCACCATATGAATTGAGTAATATACTTAAAATGGCAAAACTCAGCCAAAGAAGATGCAATGATACCACGGGCAATGTTAATAACTGACTGCTAAAGACTAGCAAGTGTTATAAGTAAGAAAATTACAGGGGTGAGAAAAGGATGAGGAAGAAGCTCAGCTGTCACTGACCAACCACTTTAATCTGTCAACATCAGGGTCACAGCCCATCTAGCATTGCACTGGCCAGCTTGCTGAGTTCTCTCAGAAAAATTTCAGAGTATTGCTGCACTAGAAACAGAAGTGCTGCCCGATGGGACTTGGAGGAATGGTGTGAGAAGAAATATCCTACAGACAGACACACTGTTAAGATATGAACAATACAACATTTGATTCAGTAACTAAATTAGAAGTAGGAAAATGTGATGTGCCCTACAGATAAAGCAGCCAAAAAGTAGGAAAAGCAACCCCACACTTTACCTGCATAAAGCACTCACAGTGAGCACAAACAGAAGCAGCAGATTCTGACTGGAACATTCAAACCAAAGGGTAGAGGTCAAATAGTTCCCCAGGAACTCTCCACTACTGCCAGCCATTGAGGGCAGAGGACTACCGCTAACAGCTGAGCTATAGTTCAGCCAGGGATTTTATTCAATCTCCTTGTGGGACTACAACATACCCCTGCAGCAAAAGAGATTGAGCTGAAAAAAGTGTTGTTGTTCGTTTTTGTGGTTTTTTGTTCTTTTGTTTTTCACAACTATTACTGCATTAAAAAATACATACTAAGAACAGAACTATTAAAACAGTGATACATATATGCTGGCATAAGGCTGCCAGCAACACATTGACAAGAAGCAAGAACTCATTTAGGCAAGGACTACTGCACATACTATTCAGTCATTTCGACCAAGCTATTTTTATAAACAAAAATTACAGCTTTACCTCTTTTTAGAAAGAGAGAGGGATGGCACAGCTAGCGAACAGAAAAAGATCAAAGGCTGTTTGCTTTACTAGTGTAAAAATAAACCCCTCAAACTATTTTCCAATTTTACAAAGATACCTTCAAAAAATTGTTTGAACTGTGTGTCTCAGGACAATTTTTTTTTTCATTTTGTATAACAGCTACAAATACTTTTAAACACTGCATACCTATAGTACTACAGGTTCACAGTCACCTCCGGGAAAATGAGTAACAGAACCAAACTATCCAAAAACATCCCAATATACAGCACTGCTTCCTCCCTTTTTTTAAGTTTAAATATGTAAAATGCTACAGAAATTAATTATACTAGTCAAATTTCTTATTAAAAAAAAAAAGTCCAACATTGACAAAAAAAGAGGCAAGACTATTGAATATATTCTTTGAATGATCTCTTATCATAATATAGGCTGCACTGAATTTTTCTGTTTCTGTAAGAAGAGAGGTATTTAAGCAACATGTGAAAACTAACTTTTCTGGAATAAGTATTTCAAGCCTAACATTCACCTACTCTAATTCTTCAATTACTTACTAACTTTCTGTAATCCACACTGTCTGAAGCTCTGGAAGTATTATATTTGCTCACAATGAAGTGCCATGAACACTTACATCAACGAGGCAAGAGCATTACAGAGAATCTATCCATTTAACCCATATAAACTTTTTTAAAAAAAAAACTACATAGGAATACAGAAGTTAAGTGATTATTTAATATGGAACCATCCATGGTAACATAGATTCTAAAGTAAGATTTATAGTGTCAAGACCACCCTGTGCGATCATTTTCACTGTTCATACCCAATTGTATGTTCTCAAATGAATGTCCTATGTAAGAAATACTAGAACTCCCTGCCAACATTTGCAGCAGTTGTCACAACGGGAAATTCCTTCTACTGCAGTAAGATTCAGTTGCTCAATTTAAGTGGAAGCAACTAATAAAGGTATGCAGTAAAGCAAGGAAAAAATATATCTAGTTTGAAGTCTGATCACACACCAAACAGGAATCAAGTACATGCCAGAACTGAGCAATAAGGGTTTTCTTTAAGTATATTTTAAAGATAGTAATGGAAATAGAGAGGATACACTAAAGGAGAGAACACTTGACATGGATGTTTTGCACTGTCCTGTTTAAAAGTGCATCAAACTGCAATCAAAACATAGAGGCTGAACTGAAGCAGGTAATTATGCTATTCAGTACAAGAACCGTGCATAAACCAGTACAACCTTACTTCTTGTTTTACTGTGTTGAATAGAAAAACGCTTGCTGAAAATCTTCTGTTCCTCTGTAGTTTATAGTCAACGTTCATGTACCAAGTCATGTAAAAATTGCACAAAGTCTCAAGAAAAACATACAAAATTTCGTTACGTGCACAATTTTCTTACATTGCAGTATTTGCCAATGTATGGTATTGTTTGGGTATTTTGGATGGCCAAATGCACTTATCTCTGTGTAAAAGATGGAACTCTTTAATAAAGAAAACTGGAAGGCAGGCAAGCAAACACAGAGTATAAGACCAATATCAGACCCAAGTCTTTTTGGTTTTCTTTTTAGCACTGCACTACTCTTCTGTAACTAGACAGACTTGCCAATATCAACAGGGCAACAAGCTATCTTTCAAAAAAGAATTCAGTGTCATACTAATTAAGCAATATTTTAAATTAAAAACAGACATGTTTATCAAAAATTATTTTCCCCTCCCAAAGACCCCAAAATAGAATTTTCTTATACAATGTTACTAAGATCTTGACTATACCAAAGTATCACACCATCACTAATAACACACATCTCCATTCTCACAATCATCTTGAGCTCTTCTTCCCTAATAGTGAAGTAAATCCAATTCAAATATAGAAGAGCCTTTTGAGGAGTCACAAACAATGCACAGTAAAGTCCTGATCTTTGCTTGATGACTCTAGATGTTTCTGGCATGTATTATACAGAAATACAAACTTTTAGCAGCTTTAGAACTGAAGATCCAGTATATCACAAGACACAGATCAGAACAGAAGAGTATCTGTTACAGACATGTAGAAAACTGTGTTGCTTTCTATAAGAATTGCACTTGTGTTAATTGAAAAGTTTGACACTGGCATTCCAAACAGTAACAGTAGTTCATAAAAGATAATGTTCCAAAATGACTTTCAAATGGTCTAACTACATCTATGTTAAGAACTCAATAATGGCAAAGATCCAAAACTACATGAGGGAGGACAAAAATTAAAATATGTCCTACTAAAATACGTCTTTCAAACTACCATTTGAAAGTAAATATTGCAGTGTCAATTTGAAGTTGTGTGAAATACAGCAAATGTCATTTAAGGGGAAATAAACACATCAAAACAGTAATCGGGTTCTGAGCACACACAATCAACAGGAAAAATATCTTTAAATTCTAGAACTAATATACTTTGAACAAGCAATGCAAATGCAATGCATCATCTTAAATACTAGAAAGAATTTCATTGGACATACCTTTTCTCTCTGTTTTCTGTGCAGGGATGGAAGATGTGGATGTAGGCAGTTTTGATAAAGTAGATGCTCCATTAGCATCAAAGGATTTCTTTGGCTGGTGATCAGATTGTAGAGAAAATGGACTAGGAGGAACAGTGCTTGGGGTAGCAGCTGGATGAACCACTGGTTTGATGGGATGCTGTACTGGAGTAGAACTACTGTGAGTCTCTGCTCTTGGCAGTCTGTAGTCTCTATCATTGTGCCTGCTTGTTTGAGATAAAATATTCTGTGGGAGCATACTACTGGCATCACTGGAATGCTTGTCTTCCACTTTTTTCAGGATTCCCCAAGTAACGTTGCAATAAGAAAAAAAGATTAAATTAGAAACTTGTCTAAGATGGCAGTGACTTTGATTAATACAGCTGCACATCAACAACTAGAGCTGACTGAACTTCTTATGATTAAAAAAAGCCTCAAGATCATCAGCATCAAAAAAGGCAAAATTTAATTTTACTCACTGACAAAATGCATTTTCTCTGACCTTTGCTTGATTTAGAGTTCCGGTTAAGCACTGTGTTTTGATGAAAGGCTGCTTTATAACGAGTATTACAGTCAAGTTAACTTTTGAAGTCTCCTAAAAAATCTAAATCAAAATCTATTATTTCCATCTTATATTTAGCGTGAAGAGATAATTCGTGCCGTTCTTCTTTTGTTCATTGAAAATCCTGAACATCGAGTATAATTTAATAGTTTCAAATTCTAGCCTTCAAAGAATTCCACTTCAAGTCACTTGAGTGCTACTACAAAGAATTTACTTTCAGTTGAATTAATTCAAGATGACAATATATTAAATGAGTGACTAATCTGCATTTGTCACACGATCATAGACTTTAAAGTATGTTACACAGGGAACATACCAAGCAAATATAGAGGAATTCTTTTTATTGATTCCTAGATTTTCACCTGTCGCAAAACAAATAGTTACTGCAATATGCATTTCTGCTCTTTTTGTAGCATACAGTACGTTTTAGCATATGCAGTATGTTTCAGCACACAGAAAAACAGCCCTTTATACATCTCTGACTTGTCAAATCCCAAGCAAGGGGCAGGACAGGGGGGAAGGTAACACTTTGGCTTCTACTTTTAAACTACCCTGAGAACTATGCTACAAATTCACCCAAAGTACATCAGCATACGGAAAGAATCTCACAGTACAACCATTTCCCAGAAAAAATTGACGAAGATTAAAGCTAGGCACCAGGAAAAAAAATTCCAAGTAACAGAAATTCATAGTCTGGGAAAGGCTTTGCTACGAGTATTGGCATGGTAAAAATATGCTTTCAATAATGTATACAAGCCTCTGAAAACTCTGGTATCATAATCCATTAAATTAGCTTACTATTTTCAGATGTGAAATCAAGGTTTTAAAAATAGAGATGCAGAGGTCTCTTCCTAAGCTCAGAATATGATATTGACAGGTCTCAATGATCACGACAGTCCAACTATACCATAAACCGTGCAAGTTATTTCAATAACTACTTATAAAGATAATTAAATTAGGCAGTAAAAGCTGCAAAAAGGAGGAGTACCAAAAAAAGCATTAAGCAAGCGTTGTACTAGTAAAGGCTCAAAGTTATTTTAAGAAACAACATTTGGGAGAGCTGTCTGTGCTATCCGCTTTGGCCTTTTTATATAAAAACGTGAGAAAAATCGCTAAGGAAAAGGATTTTAGATTTTTTTTTTTAAGTTTGGAAAAGAAAACAGTAAAGCAAACAAGGCAAGAATATATTACTGTAAAAAAACCACATACTTCCACTGGCAAACCCACTGGCAGCTGTCGCCTGCATCACCTCTCTTCTGTAATCCCTATCTTTCGGAAAACTGTTAACTGACATTTTGCTTGCTTCTTTTTGTCTCTGCTCTCTGAAGAAAAGAAAACACAAGTTAAATAAGAACTTACATCATCTAATAATATAACACTTTCTACGGGTGAGATGAATTAAACTATCCTAAGAGCTTGCTGCTACAGATGGGGTAGGCAAACTCCAGCCATTGCTTCCTTACACCAGTGCTTGTCAAAGCCCCCAGTATACCAGTTCAGCTCACTAACACTGCAAAATAAGACCCCCAAAAAACCCAAAAAAAAAACCACCCCACCAAAAAAAAAAACTCGAGAAACCAAACCAACCATACTTCCCCCTCCCGCTCTGGATCATCAAGGGATAAAATAGGTGCCAGAGGTCACGGTAAGGGTAGGAATACAGTATACTTAGACCTCAATCTTCTATAGCAATAATCTATTAGATAAGCTCAACTGCTCCTAAATGAGCTTTAGGAATATTTGCTCTTTATACAATGAAAACAGACACATGCATATACCTTTCCAGCCACTCTTTTGGTTTTTCCCATTGTGAAACTTCTGTTCGGCAGTTGTAGTAGTATTTTTTGCCTGAAGAGCTGATGTGTTCAGACCAATCATCCGCAGAATCGTAAGCCTTTAAAATACAAACAGTGTTGGACAAAGGACTACTTGAGAGTTGTAATACACAAATTTAAAAGCTTCCACCATTTTTAAAATTACATGGCATCCTCATATGCACCCACATCATGGCTTTCCATTTATACCATCTCTAAATGCCTGTTTCATTTTGATAGTTTAAAGATGCGACCACTACGCTCCTGTTGCATTCTGCAATAGTTTCCTCTTTTTTATTCCCATCAACCCTGAAACAAAATCTAATAGTATGTTTAGTGGGATACAGTAATATCAATATTGACAACATTAGTGTTCTGCACCTTAAGACTTCCTCAAAAATCATTAATTATCTTTTCAAAATTTTTCTATACTTCATAAATTTATCTATTCTATTTTCAGTGCAATTTCTAACAAACACCACCCTAACTACTAAAACTTGGATAATAAAAGTGATTTTATTATCCAAAGTAAGTTAAATGAGACTGTCTTCTCTAGATTTACCAACAAAAGTTCATGGAAAATATTTCTCTGTGTATCTACGTCATTTAAGTAATCTAGTATTTTAAAATTCAAAACCGGTACCTCAAAGCTCTAATGATTACCAATTAGAACAGTTTTACAACATGTAACAATTGCARCTTGTGTTTACAGAGTATTTATAAAATAAAGACTGATGCTGGAAAACTCAATGAAGCAGGTAATGTACATGCCATCTGTTTTAGACAAAATGATGAAAATACAGTGTGTATGAATGGGGTGACACAGGGATGAATACCAATCACCAATACTCACTGCATCAGAAGTTTTGCTTGGATTATTGCTGGGATTAGAAGAATGTGAATTTGAACTATGAAGAGCACTGTGGTTATGTGAGTTTTCTTGTGGAGAGTAACTGGTCCCTAAAGGAAAAGAGAAAGACTGTTCACCATATATGTTTTCAAAGAAATCAACCATTTGCATTCTAAGGAGGTGGAAGGGAAAAGGAGAGGGAAGGGGAGAAGGCAAGTTGTCCACAGCCTGGACCACAGTGTAGTTCAGACGCAGAAGTATTTCAGGAGACCATACGCCTATCTTTCACACAGCGTAAAGCTCACTTTGCCTTTCTAGTTACAATAATGCAGTATGTCCCTTCACTAGTCTTACTCTCAAACTTCATTCCACTACAAACAAACAAGTAGCCTTTATATTTTTTGATGGTTGGAGGAGTCCTAACATGTCAATTCAGAAATTAAGAGACATTTTCTCCTCAACATTAAGTCAGAAATTTTAAATGGGTTTATCAACAGCCTACACAGATACACAAAATCAGGTTTTAAGTTCACTGCACCAATGCTGTTTTCTTAACCCTTTTGAGACTACTTGTAACTGGTTCTAGGTAACTACTTCTGTTCATGCATATAGACTAAATTAATTTTCCTGCACCTCAGTCTCTGCATAGGTATCGACATCTAGAATACCAAAAGCAGCATTTCCCAAACCGCCACCTGCTTTTGGCCCCATTAACAACTGCTTCTCAAGGTAATCCCGTTTTCTTCCTTGCCATGAAAACACTTGAACAGAAAAGAACAGCTGAGGAATGAGAAGGGAGATAATTTTCAACACCTTTTACATCTACATTTGTGCCTAAGCTCAAGTCACTAATTACACCTGAACAGTTCTAATTACAATTAAACAGGCCATCCATTAAACCCTTTGCAAACTTACTTTACATGTCCTGCTCTTAAGGCCTCCGATTCCTCAAAAATTTCTAAGCAAGTAAACACTCTTCCATCCTTTTTTATGATTTCCTCTTCTTAAGTTTTAAATGTTCACATAAATCACACCAAACTAAGAAAAATCATTTTCTTACACACTTCAAGGAAAAACCAAGATATTCCAAATACAACACTCTCCCTGCCTTTATTTTTCCTCTGCCTACTGAGAAGTTTCTAAATACCCAGGGATACTACATTAGGTACCACTAGCTTCACATAGTGTATAGCGATCTAAATATGAAGTCAAAGCGCTCTGGCAAATGGCAAAGGCTGTATCTTACAGACAAGAACAATAAAGAACAGTCCACTGGTAGTGGACTGATAGGTGGGATTGAATGGAGCCATTAAAGCAAATATTTTTTTTTAAGTCTTCTGAGAGTCACACACTCAGAAGATGACTAAATGATGTATCACGGTGCAGAATGGGAGAGATTATAATGCAAATTCTATCTCCTGAGCCTTCTGACTACACAAGTGTTGACAAATTACTATTTCAAATTTCTTCCTCCCCACCTCTAACCCTGCAGGTTAGAAAAACAGTCCATCACAAAAGCAAAGAGGTACACCACAACTAATTTGTTTAGTACCGTACAAAGGTTGAAGGCTGATTTGCACACGCATGAGTTATTGCAACCCAAACCATCAGTAGCTCTGAACCTTTTCCTACACTATTTTGGCTAAAACCATATGTCATTCTCTTTAAAGATCTGGGGGTAAAAAAAAAAAAAAAAAAAGGAAGAAGCCCTGTCCTCAAATACAGCCTTCCAAAAGCAAGACAACTGGTCCTACACCAAAAGTATCATGCATGCTCAGAGCCAGGTAGAATGACTTACCATGGGGGTAACTTAAGCTTGTCAAAGCAATACTCACAACATCACATGCTTGTGATGCACGTGAATAACAACAAAAAAAATGAGCTTCTAGTGAATGATGTGACTTTACATGTTACATATGTTAGAAAATTCCAGAATTTAGATTTTAATATATATTTTTAAAAACAGACACATTTAGTTCCCTTAAATGTATGCAAGAAGTATATTATAATTACAAGACTGTACTCCTCAATCAGTCACACCAACAGTCTTAAATTTTTTTTAGACACTCATTATGGAGTGAGATAGCGGTTTAATATTTTTGTATTAATCATTCTGTTAAGTCTTTATTTATTTACTATACCCTTCCCAAACTCTACTGAGATAAAATCATTAAATTTCTTCATGTATTTCTGTAGTTGCTTAATGCAGACATATTAGTTCATTTCTACTATGAGGTAAAATCATCTCCCTTTTTAAAGGAAAAAACAAGATGAAAAATTTACCAGACGGCTTGTTTGAACAGTTTGCCATTAGTCACTTCAAAACTTCAGAAAACACCGATGTGTTTAATTTACTGTAATCCCGTACCACGGATGCAGTAACACTACACTTTGTTCAACGTACTCAAGATGTAGTTGGTGATTTTTAAATACTGTAGTGGTCTAAATACACTGCCACAGTGAATCTGGTCTAACAGGCATTTTCCAAACATGAGTGAGAGCCAACAAAATATGTATTAAATCAGTAAAATCCTTTAAAGCCAATCCTATCCAACCCATAAACAAACCCCTCAAACTCCCTGAGCAGACTTCCAGCCCCCACGTGGTCTAAAAGCTCAGCAGCATCCCCTCACCATTTCACACTGTTCCCACCCACCCCGGTTCCCAGCCCCTGTACTGAGTCACAAAGCACTTGGGAGCGAGGAGCAGAGCGGCTGCAGCAGTCACACCCACCTCCAGCTGGCCCCAACAGTAGAAACGCCTACCATGCAGCAGTTTCTTCATAAGGAGCCCCTGGGCCTCTCCGCACGGAGCTCCAGTCCTCCTAGCAGAACTCCCAGGCTGCACACCTGTGGGCTTGCCCTGAATCACGGATCCTGCCCTATCTGAGCTGGCCTCAGCTGCATAAAAACTGATCACGGCTGCTGCAGCAAAACTGATTGCCTCGAGTTGCCAGAACAAGCTACTTGGGCTTTGACAAGGGCCAAACATAAATACATACCCAATGGTGCCTAGGACAATTACACAGTGTAATTACAGGTGCAGGTTCACCCCCATACCTCCATTTTATTTTTTGCATAATACCACTTTACCTTTGGATCAGTACCCGAACTTCAAAGGAATGAGCGTATGAAAGGGCTGCCAAACTGACATTTGCCTGTTGAGAAGCTTCCAAGACCAAAGCGGATGATGTGCTGGAGAACAAGAGTTTTAGGCACTTCATACTAGTTAAGGGCTTTAAGATCATGTGTAAACACCAAAACCAGATCACTAAATTAACCACATACTAAAACCTCGCTGCCTCCGTATAAAAAGGTACATACCTGCATAGCAGTCACCTAGGAATTCTGACAACCCAGCCAAGCAAGCATTACCAGCTCAGGTTGCCAGGGAAAGTTGCTCAAGATCTTTAAAAGGCCACCAAGTTAAAATGGTATGCAGAGAGCAATCTGCAAGTGGACGTCTACCTCTAAAAAGAAGGGGGGTTCCCCTTACTTGTATACTAGCTTTCACTATTAGCAAAGCCTAATCACAAGCCATTTTTAAGGTGGCTGTGCCTTGCAATCAGTGCAATCTGTGTCCCCCAGCTGCATGCCTGGCAAAGTAGATCATGAGAACAGGATCTCTGAGATTAGTCCATATCCCAGAAACAGGCCTGATAAGGTAGACAGCATGCTACTGTGCCTCAAGACATTCCCTTATAGCACTTCTCACCTTTTCCTCTTGCAGTTAGACCTTCCTTACTAGTCCCACTTTCTTCAAGAAAGAGCGATAGAAAGACTTGTTTTTAAAATGCTTATTAGCATACCTTATGTTTTAGCAATTGCAAATATACATCTTTGATGCACCACAGGGAAATTCACATTGTGCTATAAATCCTCCAATTCAGTTACAGAACTCCCCCTGGAAATGTTTACTGTACCATCACTGTGACTTTCCTCAAGCTTAATCATTATTTTGGAAGTAGTTAGATCTGGAAAGAGCTACTCCTAACTGGAAGATGGCCAAGAAGGGCATCAGCACTACAGTTATATAAAACTGTAGTGGTGCAACCGTGTGAGGAAGCCTTCACTAATACTATCTCTAGTGATGAACTGGTCATAGGACAGGTCAGGGTTAAGGTTAAATTATCGTAACTATCTTCAAGTCTTTCAAATGAAAATCACATCTTCCTAATGCATGAAAATCAGCAGAAAGCACAAAAAGCATGGTTCTGGGAATCAATTAAAAAACCAGGCTGTGACTTAATGCCTACTACAGATTTGAGATTCTGCCATGCCAAGACTCACTTTAACAGCGTTTCTGTAACTAGTTTCCAGATCCAAACTGCTGAATCCCAGATAGTCTGAACTGCAACGAGGCTTCAACACTATACCGGTCTTGGAAAACAGACATAACGTAGGGTGAAGTAAGAATATTCCATTTTGCAACCTAGTCAACTTTCTCTAGTAATTATCATATTTAATTAATGTCTCCACTAACACCACTTCAACTCTGTGAAATTAAGAAAAGTTGAAATTCTGAGTTAACTAAGGATCAGACTGCTCTAATAAAGCAACTGATTTTTCTCCCTTCTCCCCTGCCATCTTTCAAGAACAAGCTGAAACTCTTTCCTTTCCAAAACCTATACACCTACACAGGCAACTACAGCATCCATGTATAACCAGCTAAAATAAATTTTCTTGCTACTTGATTAGAAGAGTCAAATACATCACCGTGCCATTCCACACCATCCTCTGGCATCCAAGTGCCTTAGCCTAATTAAAACTCTTTTTAGCTCATAACATTATACAGTATCATAAACATAAAATCTCCAACTGAAACGCACAAATCAGAACACTGAGACATATTAGAGTTACCTTCAAAAGATAATCTACAATTCAAATCAGCAAACAGTAAAAAAAAAAAAAAAAAGCTATTTTTCATCCTCTTCAAACAAACATACACTGAGAAATTAGACAGTAAACAATTTCACAAGCCTCCACTCACACCCAAGACTTTAGCCAGGCACAAACAGTAAAATTACAGTAGTTGTAGTAGTACAGTATAGTGTTGCACTATACAATAGTTAACTTTATACAGTCCAACATAGAGCATTTATGTTTCCTTTTCAGTCAGACAAATACCTTGTAAATATCCTAACTCTCCTTCTGTCCATAATAAAAAGTGTCAGTGCAGATAATACAAAGGGAAGTTTACAAATGCTCACCAGCTGGGCAGGAAGCACAAAAAATGTTCCCTAACAATAATGAGTGCCACAACTGGAACTCAAAGGCAGCCTTCCCCTTCACTCCCTCCGGAGGGAACAGGGACTCAGGAAGGGCTCTAGGAGAGTCTTCTTTTCTGTGCCCAGAAACCAGGCATATGGAAAGAAACACTGGGCAGCAGAAAAGCAAGGAAGTTCACTCCATTTGTTTCAACTCCATACATACTGTTCTATGACTCCAAGTTCCACCTCTCGGTTAACATGCAATCAAATTCATTGAACTAGTGACAATGTTAGAACTTGAACTTCCTCAACAGAACAAATACTGCCCAACTGATAGACACTAATTATTTGTTAACAGAGAAGACTCAACAGCAAGATAGTTTATGGTAGTGATATTTTATGGGGATAACTAATTAAGACTTGTTTAAACATTGAAAATTATAGAAACTTATCTAGGATAAGCCTAAATTAAAATGGCTGAAGGGTGTTTCAACTGACATCTTTGCTACTTCAGTGCAAATCTTTGTGCAGAACACTTTCTAAAGTTCTGCATATGGAAGGAAAAAAAGTAACACAATAGGAACACAATACCCAATGTCTCAGCAGTAACTGAACAGCCTATCATGGCCATTTTTATTTGCCACATGCAAAAGCAATACGACAAAACACGATTTTTCTTCACTGCATTTTTATGTGGCCTGCTGTATTGAAATAAAATATAGCTGCGTTCCACAGGCAACTCAAAGCATAAAAACTTGCAATTTTTCTAGCAGAGCAATGGCCTCAGAGAATACACCAACTGCGCGGTAACGCTTTCCAGAAATTCATAACATACTAAGTTGAATGCACAGTGCTCTGCCAAACAAAAGAAAATCTAGCCTGATCTGTACTGCCCAACTGCCCAATTACATACTCATTATGCCCCCCAAAATAAATGTTTTATACCAGTCAACAAGTAGTTCTACGAGCAAAAGAGCTTACAAAGCCTCATTTCCTCTCCTGTCCTCCTCTCCTACTGTATCTTCTTTCCAGGACAGCAAAGTCTGTGCTGTTTTGTAATGTTTGATTCACAGGATAATCACCCCAATGAAAAGAAGTTTTCATCTTTTTCTCCAAGTTACCATTCACACAAAAGTTCATGGAAATTAGTCCAATATATTAGTATAAAAGACCAAGAGTCATACATACATGGAGTGGGACAAATGACCAATAAGGGATGAAAATGATACTGTAAGCATAAATTTTATTACGAAGAAAACTGTTTCTTCTAAAATGGTAGTAAGAAAATGATACCTCAAGAACAAAAAGCCACGAGCAGTAAACCAATGAAAGTCAAGGACTCACACTGTTTTACTAATGGAATACTCAAAGAACGCCAAGATATTACTGATTATTAAAATGAAAAAGATTAGCTTTAAATTTTATCTTACACATTGCATAACATAACAGTAGTTTGCTATTTTGCTGTCTTTTGCTTACACTTTAATTTTTAATTAGATCTGCCCAATTTATTTCAGAAACTGAAGTTTAATTTTAGGACAAACAGTACAAACCGCTCTAGAAAGAAAACCAGTTAGCTGGCTATCAAAAAGGAAAGCAAAAGGCAGTAATAAAATGGCTCAAATTAAATTAAAACTTCTGAGTTCTCATGTAACAATTCAGTGATTTACTACTCCAGCAGCTAACAGGCAGACTGTTTTCCTAGGGTTGTACTTCAGTCTAAATGGATATAACAGCTTGGGTTGTCCACACTGGTAGAACAGATTTAAACTTATTTTTGTCCAAGCACACCCTTCTAGTTTGTTCCTTTCCTTGTTACAACTACAACAAAGTAATTAAATAATTTTGGGGTTGTTTTCTTCCTCCCCTCAGCTCATCCCCCCGCAGCAGTGAGAAATCACTTTTCAACTTACATATAACTTAGAAAATTACCAGGTTCACTGAACAAAGTCCACTGAATCCACTGAGTTTCTGGAAGATCCAATACTCAAATGTCCCAAGTCATATCCTTCAAAAAAGCCTAAGGGATGAAATATGCATTTCCACCACACTTCAGACAAATCCCTACCAACTTTCTTCTTTAAAGAAAACCATTGTATTGGCAGTTTTCTTGATATCTCAACCATTAAAACAAAAATAAGCAAAAGACTGGACAAATAATTTTACCATCACTGTAAAAACGTTTACTCTCTATTTCTGAAGAGCAGTAAGCAATATCATTTGAAAGAATTTGCCTGTTTCTCCTAAATTAAGGCAAGTACCAACCAGCTTCTAAACCTTTCTGATAAGAACACCCTAGAAAGACCCAAAGGATACTAAAGTAGATACTTTTAAACAAACTGAAATCTACAAGTTGAATTTATGTGAAAATAAGAACTATAGGCGGACAACAAATTCTTCATATTCACATTTGCTATCTCCTCCCTTTGGGTTTGGGTTACCTAATAAAAAAAAAAATGCTAGCTAACACTGCTTAACATCTCTAAGGCACCTACTTTATTCGAAATCAATTGACTTGAAAAAGCAGCTTAAGCAATTTTACCCATGGGAAATATGAAAAAGTACCATGAACTTCAGAAACAGAGTCATATTCCTAACTCTCTAGCTCATGACCCCAGAAGATCTCAATGTATTAAATAAAAAACAAACTCCCTGCTACAGCATCACTGATGACAGTCAATTTTAAAGTCTTTTTAATCTTGTAACACATATTAACGTTATCACGTTTGTATTAAGTGGAGGACATTCCTCTAAAAAGAAACTAGAGGTAGTTGAGAGTAAAGCCAAACTATGCTTTCATTCTTGACTGTAGCTCAGAAAACATTTACATCTCTAATACAGTGTAAGAGAGTGCACAAGACAGGTTCTTCTGTCCTCAAATAAAAGCTTCATACAGAAAGGGGCTTTTTACTTATTATGACATGCAAAACGAGAAGTGTTAAACTGACAGCCAGAATCCTGACCATGAACTAATAATGATGTTATCTTAACTCCAGCGTGGATCAGTACAGCATAGGGGCAACAGACCGAATTTCCCCCTTCCAAGCCCTCCCCAGAAATACACTGTAATACGGTACTAAGAGATTCAAGTTCGGTAATGGAAGTATAACAGCACTGCAACGATGCACTATCCCACCTCAGGCAACAATACTACCAGAATCCTGATCAACTCAGAGTAAGCAGAACACTGTCTGCCACCAGTTCATGCCTCAGACTGGTCTAATACCTCCTCAAAAGATAACAACTCCACTACATAAATACAGCAAGAAAGGTGTGAACAGGGTTTCAAGTTATGTCAAATAAAGTACATCAACATTTTTAAACCAGGTCATAAGTAGAAACTAACTTTATGGCTAAGCACCTGATAATAAGCAGTTACCGCAAAGATGGAGAAACTGTTCACTTTAATAGAAAACAGTGTGCATAAAAGTATATTCAGTGCACGTCACAAAAAAACATTTCACTTGTCAGATCCTCTGAATCTCTATTTCTGCAATCACTGATACACATTAAATGTCAGTAGATAATTCCAATTTTACAAAGTTTTTCTCACAAAATCCAAGAAAAAGAAAAACTAGAGAACTCAAGACATTTCTAAAAAATATGTTAGTCATCTGGGGTATTTTTAAATTATTACCAATAGGCACATGCCCAAATGCTTTCTGAAAATTAGGCTTAAGAATTACTAAAACTGGATAAACAAATCCCTTAACATTGTAGAGGGGAACAGGGTGTCACAGTTTTTACTTTTCATTCAAGGAGCTTCCCAAAGAACATAAAACAAATACATTGGAAGAAACACTGATGTTTGACAACATACACCTCAGWGACATAAGACAGAAATTGCTCAAGTGCAGACACTTTCTAAAAACTGGGTTTTCCAATATTTTAAGATTGCAAATGGCACAGTAATACTATGAAAGACTGATACACCATTAAACTGGTCATCACCGACAGAAGTCTGAATAAAGTCAGAGGTCGTGCAAAACAATTTCTGCTTACAAAGGAGAGAAGAAAAAAAAAAAAAAAAGCAGTGGCCAGAATACAGATCTGAGACTACTCCTCCATTTTCTATCAACATCTATCAACAGCACCAAATTAATACTCCCACTCAGAAGCTCCAACCAATTAAGCAAGGTATGACAACTTAATCTCCCTGACAAAATCCTCTGAGCAAAAATAAGATTAAATAAGAACAAGGCCATGTTGTTTAGTAGCTCTCAATTTTCTTTTAATGTTTTGGGGATATGTTTTAGTGTTTTGTTTCTTGGGGACAAAGAACTTTAAGCAGAAGACTCTGTGAGTGCAATATTACTTACAAATTAACTTGCAGGAAAGCTTCCATTACTCAGTTTAAAATAAGGAAGATGAAGTTGCAGCTTTTTCTGAACATAGGTAGTGCTACGCTTGCAGCCTTAATACCATCTTAAAAGTTTCCTTCATTTCAATTGAGAGTGCACCATTCAGCATCAGCAACTCTACAAGGACATGGTGTTATAGAAAGATTAAAAAATGGAGTCTCTATTACAAAACACTAGTGCAGTCCTGCAGAAAGGTTAGTCACAGACGTAACTATCATACTTATATCCTTAATAAAAAGGCTGTGGCAGAATCAATGCCTAACCACATAAAAAAAGGCAAGAACAAAAAAGACACTGTATATCTCTCTTCTTAAATGTGCCTTAAAAACATTAACTGTAAGTCGCATTATCTCAAATTCGTATCTCAAGATACATCAAATTTCACTACCCTCCAAAGTCATGCAGAACTTTGTCTCATTCAGTTCTATTCTATTTTTATTTTGTAGGCTAACACAAGAAAGCCTTATTTTTCCTCCAGTTACTTAATAACCATATCTGACAAGAACCAAACTCCACTTCAATACAAGATCACTGCTTACGTGCTATTAATATTTGCCAGTTGAAGAGAACTTTGTTTCTCTTCTAAGACTGCAGCAATGTCCATGAAATTTTTAGTAACTCATCACAAATGAGCAAGCTAACTTGAAAATATTTAGTATTAGAAGCAGCAGTTGCTCAATAAACTTTTACATGAAAGCTTGTGAAATGATTAGGCTTAGACAAACTACTCTTTAAGTTCAGGACATGCTATACAACATACATATATTTATTACAGTATAGATACGCAACAAGTATAAGGATTTTAATTTTATGCTTATCTAATCTTCAACTGGGAACTGTTTTTGAAAAGAAGAGATGCTAATAACATTCTGAAAAAACTAAGTCAAACCAATTTCTGCTGCACAGTTCTTCATTAAAAAAAAAGGAATGCTGGCACAGGGCTTGGGGTGGGGGCGGAGGGAGGCAGCAAGCAAGGGTCCACCTAAGAATTAATATATATAGTGTTGTGGTTTTAATACGATGGATTCACAGCCTTAGTTTCAGGCTGGATGTTTAGCATGGCTTAATAAAGGTATTGTGCAATAGGGTTTTCAAATAGCTAAAGCACAGTAGGTGACAAGACAATTCTTCCCTCTTCCCATTAAATAATTTTTAAATATATACTTAAAATTCAACTGGTATTTCCTGGAATTTCGTTACTAGAGGAAAATATGTCTCTCCAGAAAAGCTAAAGTTATGTTTACAAATGGAAAATCTATTTTACAATTGTCTGGTTGCCTAAGTGTCTCATTTTATTTCCCTAGTTAAGTAAACACTGTTAAAAGGACTATACAGAGACTACAATCATTAGTATAGGCAATGTTTTGCCAGTAAAAGAGGTGAACTTTACACTACTTGAAGAGGATCATATTATTTCTCGTATTAAATCAAGTAGAAATAGTATTCTTTCAAAAGAAATGAGCAGTTTTGAAAATTAAGTCTGTGTTAACCTGTCTGCTGCAGGTGTCTGAATGAGCAAACTCCTTAACTAGAAGAGATCTGAACTCCCACTGTTGTTATTCAAGGGGGACACCTGACACGAACACACCATCATCCAGAAGAACGTAGTTATGTGAAATAAACACAGCAGGAAAAAATAGGTAAAGCGCATTACCTAATTTGTATAGAAGAGTTTATGCACAAATCGGCATTATTTATAATTATATGCCTTAATTAAAAAAGTAATCATTGGGTTTTTTCTACATTCAGGAGTGAATAGGTATGTCTGAAAGATAATAAATGAGATGAGCAGGGCAGATCATCGTTTCTGTTCCCCATTTTTGCTACTGACAGATATGAATAATTTATAACTCTGTTACTCTAACAAACTCCGTAACAAATCTACATAGGAAAGCACTGAGGAAGACTGTTGCTTTGGAGGACATAAAACAGCACAATATTTAAGAAATCTAGGAAACCAAGGGAGAGAAACTAATCTGTTTAACTGGGATGGAGCTATAAATATTGCTTCTTAAAAATATTTTCAGAGAGCCCAACATGCCTAAATATATCAGATTTCTACGATAATATGGTGAAATACAGAATGTTTCTCTTCCAAAAAAATAAGCTTAAAAAAAAATTAATCTTCCTAGGGATAATAAAATTCTTACAGCAACAGATATAACAGGTTTGAAAAAGGGACAGGAGGAAGGAACTTTGAAAAGTTTAACTATGCTGAAATGTTTTCCATAAGAAAGCGCCAATACTGGCAATTTAACACAATAACTTAGTTTGAATCTAGTAAAGTCTAATATTAACATGCCCATTACTATGGATATATTTTTTCAAATTATGTTTTCTTTGAACAAAAAGGCTGATCTTCAGATTCCTGGAATAAGCAGTTTAAAGAGCACTACTGTCAAAACCAGAATCACTGAAATCTCAAATCTTTAGGGACAGTTACAGAATAAATTTGAAGCTTTCACTTTCTTAAAAAAGGCCCGAAATTACTCAAGTTTTTACTAAAAAAAAGTATATTTTAAGAAACATTTCTAAGTATTAGCTGATTGCATTTTGTTTCTGCAGAAATTAATGAGCATGTTCACAGTTTATCTTTTCACAAGCTTTTCTCTGGTAGGCAGCTTCTCAGACAAAACAACTGTACGGAGTAATGACAGTGCCGGTTTTGAAGTACACTCTTCAAGGGAAAATAGCAAGTAGTAGTAAATTCAAGATGTCTGGTATTTGGAATTAAAAAACACATACAAAGATGACACAGCTAAACACCTTTTCCTCCTCTTAATTATCGAAGTGATCGAACATCATTCCCCTTTCAGGACCCACTAAGTGGGAACTTCTATTAGCTGAGCTCTATACACATGTAAAAGGAGACGTGTCTCCAAGCCCTATTATTCCCCACATAATCAGGGCAGCAGTTGGGGTTTTAATCACCTGCCCATGAGGAGGCTCAGATGAGCCATTTTCGTTTACACTTTGAGCAGCTATGTCAACTCTCTAGAAGTAAGAAAATGGTAAGAAGGAATTTCATGTTATCAAATGAACTGGACCCACCGAACAAAACAAACAAAAAACCAAACAAAAACCAACCACCCACACTGATTTTATAGTAGAAATTTCCTGAGCCACAAAATCATATGCCTTCAACCACTGCCTCCTAAAACCAGAGAAGGTATGAACTGATCAAAAACATGCAGCTAACATTTTCTAACCAAATACAAAAACACACGAAATGACACATTTTAATAACATACAGCTTTTTCAGCATTTTTAGAACAAATATCACAAATACTTAAAAAATAGGAAAATGTAATTTTACAAATTTCTTTAAAATTCCTTCATATTTTCTCCCCAGTAAGAAGCTGTACTAGTTCAACCATGATCCATCTTTATTATTGTTATTCACAATGTTAGTAAAGTTACTGCAAAAAGGATCTATGACCAATTTCCGTTCAATATTGGCTTATTTAAGATTTAAATAAAACTGGTTTAATCTTTATATAAGCAGAAGTAACCTAGTTTATCCTGCTTCTCATCTCATCCTGTAGCCATCTTAGTCTTTAAGCCCAGATCTGTTTCTCACATTCACAGCCAAAGCTAAAGCTAAGGACAGGAATCAAAAAAATGGATAGCAAGGAACCAGATGTCACTGTCAAGCCCTTGTCCTATGTCCAATTAGCCTCTCTACTTCCTTTACGGTCACAATGAATTACAAGAAAAATATCCAGATAGGTCAGCAGACTTCATATGGAGGCAAGAAAAAAAAAAACTACCTACAGTTTCATTCGGTTAATTCATTGTGTATCTTGACTTCATTATCTTATGTATTTGAAAGCTGTCCTGACAAAGACTCTTGACTATTTAAAGGAAAGCTTTATTTAATAAATGTTACAAGTTCTTTCTGCCTATAACACACCTCTTCAAGAAGTTCTGCAAGACACAATAATAATTTCTGTTGAGTGAAAACTTCTGTAGCAGAATTCAGAAGAAAATAGATTCTAAATTTGTTTTAATTCTCAGTACACTTAAACTAAAACCTTAACTGTAGTAAATAAGAAGATGCGGAAACAGAAACAACAGAATTTGATAAACCTAAACCAGCTTTTAAATGTAACCCCATACTTTTGGGGGAGGAAAAAAAAAAGGGTAATTTTAGCTTCATTATTCTCTAAATTCATTTCACATTATCCTGCATAAACATGATCTACACACAACAAGTTTAAGGAGTACAGCATTTCTCTATCCCAAAGAGAAATCTTTATCTACAGAAGCTATCAATTACTTTCCAACTTTCATATTAACAAATGTAACTTTGAAACCAAATGTATGCTAGGAGGTGATGAGGGGGAAAGGAAAAGGCCTTATAAATCACTCTAAAAAACATGTGAGACAAGCATGTCAACTTTTCTGTAACAAGTTCTTCTGGCAAAGAAAACAAGAAATTTAAAAAGAAATTTATGTTCTGTCATATGCAAATTCTGCAAATCTAAAACAGCAAAGCAATTTCAAGATACTGAAGATACTGTCCAACTAGATGAAGCTGTGTAGTTATGGCCAACAAAATCCAATCTGGTAAATATATACATCAGTGAAAAACATCAAAAGTCTACATATTAAAGTCGAAGTTTGCAATCATCTTTGAAGAAATACACACTACATACTAAGTCTGGTATAAATTGTACTGAACTGCAGATAAATTCTGAACAATTTAGATGGTAAGAAATTTCAGAGATCAGATCATCTAGATTATATTCAATCCTAAAAAGAGTTTTTAGGATAGCTGCTCCTAAAAAAAAAAAAAAGCATGTACTGATAAAGCACACAAAACTTAAAATTGTATCAGTGCAGCTGGCATCTGCAAATACTGAATTCTGCTGCCAATAGATCCATCATAGTTCCACCTGACCCCACAACAGCCCTCAAAACAACATATTCTCAATGACCGGAAGTCCTACAACGCAATATGAAACACATTCACAGGTTCATAATCCTTACATGCCATGAGCGAAAATCGACTACTTGGGGGGTGGGGGGGAAGTTATCACAGGAATGCTACTTACAAAGTTAATTAACAATTTTTAATCCCTTTCAATTTGAAGTCCACTAATCTACAACATTTAAACTAGAAATATTCACATTACTGTTTTATCTGTCAGTGGACCTCTGATCAACTAGTTCAACTTTCTACATGAAACAAACCTTAGAAAATTGTCTTTTAAGTCACCCAGTTTCAAAACTTCCACTCCTGCAAAAATCATCACAGCAAGTCACTTCAATTGTTACTAACAACATTAAAAGTTGTGCCAAATTTCTATTTTCTGAATATTTAAGTTAAACTAACTGGATCTTGCGCCTTTGTTCGCTACATTCAAGAACTCTTAAGTATGCCATTTCTTTTCCCTATAATTATTAATCAAATAAACCCTTAATATTTTCTTTGTAACTATACCAAGAGCTCTTCAAGTCTCTCCTTCTAATGCACGAGTTTCAACTGCAGTCATTTTCTTGCCTCTTCTCTGAAAATCTGCACTTTTGCATACTTTCTGAACTCTGAAAATCAAGAACAGAGACTGTATTCCAGTTGCTGTCACGTTAGCACTAAGAGGTAATCTCTCCAGTCCCACTTAATACTCCTCTGATCATATATCCTTCCTGGCTAACACTGCACTCAATATTTATGCTCTTAATTGTGTATGAGTTTCATGTCTGTTTTAAGACATGCTCTGTACAGTATCTACTCTCTGTAAAGTCTTACACTCCTTCCTGTAACTTTTTACACAGTGGACCACTTTTAAGTGTTCCTGTAGATTAATTAGCATTTTCACTTATGCACAACTTAGCCAGCTCTGTACTAGTGAACAGTTTTTATTATTTGCCATTCAGCCTGAAATTGATACACTGATAGTGTATGAACGATCCTATGATTTCTTCCTTGTAGATAAAAAGATATTATTACTTAGGTCCAAGAGCAAACCTATGCACATTTAAAAWAAAAAAAAAAAAAAATCATTCATTTGACGATCACAAGTTTTATATTTTTGGGATCTACTAGTTATCAGTTTTTGATCTATAAAAAATACAATGTAAACAATGTTTTCTTAGTTAAAGATCTCAAAATATTTTACTCAGTGGCTAAGAATCAGGTATTTCATGTCTACCCAAGATAGCAGGTCAGAGGTTAGTTGACATGTATCAGAAAATTAATGACAAAAGTTTAGACAGAGAAAAGACCTCCTGAAGATTCCTGCTGCCCCTCAGACACTGGGAATTCAGCTCTGGAAACTAATTGTTCATATTTCTGACTGCCTTGCCCTTGTCATGAAGTACTTTAATACTGCATTATATCTCTTTTTTTGAGTGATGACAAAAGCAGGATATTAACATTTTTATCATCTCTCTGCTGTAGAAACAAAATTAAGTTATGCTTAAAATCGGGGCAGAAAAAATTACAACACCAAACTTTGACATACTGTTCCTTTGCAACTCATTACAGTAGTCACAGTAAGGAACAGAATGATTATCCCAAAGTAGTATGGGGCCTAATCAACAAAGGTCTTTAGGCCTCTTGTTTTCCATTCATTTCAAACACAATATAACATTGCTGCATGCATGGAAGTGTAAGTCAAGGCCCCAAAAGCTTACCAGACATCCCTTAACCCATCTGATAAAAAGAGTGAATAGTGTGGTCTCTTGTCAGTCACCTGCTCAAAAAATTAATCTCCCTTTCCAGTAACTTGGAGGACAGATTTTCCAACTGGACATTATTCTTGAATACTGCTCCAGGATTCTAGTCAGTAGGCAAGTACAATTTGTGCCTTAAAACATGCATCTCACTTCACAAGCTTGAAAGTAGGGAGAAAAATTAAACACTGCCCAAGAGGAAAAGAAGGGATGCAAAAGCGTATGTAGGAGAATTCCAGGCTATTTCACTGTTTGGTGAGGGGTTTTTTTGCTGTTGAAGGTCTGAGAAAAAACTTTCTGCAGCAGGAAAATAGGTGAATATCAGATTCAAGAGATGTCTTTAAATAATTTAGAAAGTGTTTAAAATTTACAGGATCAGCAATTTATTTTAGATGCTTACACTTCAAAAACTGATGCGATTTTGTTCCCTATATATTCATTACCATACACTTTCCACTTATTGCAGATGAACGAATTTCAAAATATTGTTTCACAAAGCAACACTTCCAACAAAAATTTCAATAAATACAAATTTTAGCCTACGGTATAATTCTAAGATTACTCCCTGTGCATACAACTGCAGGCAGAAAGGTCTGATTTCAGGAAAGGGATAAAATATTCAGAAAAAATTTGGTAAGCCACAATTGCTTTGGTTAGTATTTTTAACAGGCAAAAGTACTGAAGGGATACAGGTTCATGTCAAAATCTAGACATGAATTCCCTGAATGATTAGGCTAGTGCTTTCAAATGGACAATCACACTACTTTAGTAAAAAAGGAAACCTTCACAAAATGCCTAAAACAAGCAAAAGAAGCCTAGAACTAAACAGCATTCTTTTACTGCCAGAAAAATATTATTGGGATAAAGGAATAGCTAGTGAACTTATATGCTTTTTCTAGGGTAGTTTTATTGTTGAAAGCTAGAAAGTCTGTTAAAGGTCTTCAGGAAAGGAAACAATCTTCTAATACTGAAGTTACAGCAGAGAAAACCTGCAGTCAAGTACAACAAAGTCTCGTGACCCCTTCATAATTCAAGAGCAAACATTAAGAGGATTAACAATGTTAATATAAAGAAATGCTGCTCTTTTTTCAAGCGTTATATTTAAGTCCAGAAAGGATTCATTTTTACACTACAACGAACTACTAACGCATAAGCCTAGAAGCATCAGTGTTGAGAACTGCCTTTCATTGCCAGCACAATTTTCTCCTTACCGAAGAACTATATAAGGAACAATTTCTCTCTACATTGAGAGGTTTCTCCCTGGAAGTGCCCATGAAATCATGTAAAAGCCTGACTTCATAAACAAATGTAGTTAACACTGCAAGTTGGGTGTCATTAAATTACCATTTTCCACAGCGAAGTTATTTACAGCATCACCTCCTCTCTCAGCCAAAATGCAGGCAGAGCTTTCTCTTCCAAGTTCTGCATAGTTTTAATAATACTTGGCTTACTCAATACTTTATATAGAATAGGTATAAACAGCAGGGAAAACAAATGTAAACTGTCAATAAACAGTATTTCTCTTCTTAGAAAGCAGCCATTTCCCAAACAGTGGTTAAGGAACTAACTTTAATCAGGGGCCATTAGTGAATACAGAGCAATCCCAATAAAAAAAGCTACATAATTTACAAATCGCTATCTTTACTATGGCCTAGCAGCAGGCAGCTCATCAGAAACTAAGTTTTCATTGCTTCTTTTCACCTTCAGAAAGCAACCCACAAGTACAAATTTAATAGGCCATATATTCCATTTCTGCAAAGTCAAAGGCTAGAAGCATATGTTAAGTAAGCATGATGCTAAGTAAAAATAATTCCCTTACGATTAGCTTATGTACCAAAGATAAGCAAATTTAACAGATCTTGTATATAGCCAGCATTTTCCCTCTTCCAAAACATAAAATAAGCTTACATACAAAAGCTTACCAGGTCTAGCTATTAGACTGACTTGAATATATTACACTCACAATCCAAAAACTAGGTTTATGAGTTCTTAAAACACTTAAAGATACATACTTCCTTAAACAGATCAACCGTAAAGGGAAACCTTCAGAGGACCTATTTACAGATCTGTATTTTATATATTAGCAAATAGAAGTAAGTAAGAATAGTAAGTGAAATTGGAAGTTTCCAATGTCAAAGTCCTAATAGCAATGGATTTTGGGAAGTGGCTGCAGCAATAGGTTACAAACGAACAGCATTGCTTATTGCCATTTGCTGCAGCTTCCATTTCAGATAAGTCTTCCATTAATACATCTTTACTCCCACAATCTAAACCAGGTACTTGAACTTCATGAAAAGAAACACAGAGGACTCCACCCATCTAAATGCACACAGACTTAGCATTTAATACCATCATATTAATATCACAATTCTTTCCTAATATCAATAATATAAAATTAGGTTTTTATATATTCCATAGTGTGCTTTTTGAAAGCAAGCTTTGCAGCTACTTTTCAAAAGCAATTTTGAACATTAACATTCTAAACCTCAAAATTTAAAAAGTACATACACAAGTTATATCCTTTACTATGATTCTATGATCACATACTTTCCAAATTCTTTTCTATTAGAGATTCTCAAAGCAGAGTAACAAAAAAAAAGAAAATAATAGTTATACAACTGATCCAGCAAAAACTCACTTCAGAAACATCACTGAATATACTGAGTAAGTGTAAAGCTACTTTCTATCTACAACTTCCAAACTTTTAAAGCAAACTTAAAATTACCCCCCTCCAACTGAAGGTACTAGTACTAGTGAAACTTGAAAGAAAGCTTTTATCAAAATTAGAAAACCACAGAAATCCACTTTTTCCATTTTTTTTTTTTTTTTTTAATCCAAAGAAAAACTTCTAAGAGGTGAATGGTCCTGGAAGCAATTGTATTTATCGCAAAAAAGAAACAAACCACCAAATCCCACCTCCTTTAGAGACATCCAAACAGCCAACATCCAAGGAACAGGGGAGTGAATCACCTCTTTTACACTTGGACGTTTGGGAGGGAGGGTGTTCAAAGCATGTTTCATGGAGAGCCTACTCTCATTTGTGATCAGAGACTTTTCTCATCCCAGCTTTGTCCATACAGTTACAGTGAAGAAATGGTTTTCATAGTAATGAATAATTACTTTCACATTAGCAGCAGTTAATACTAACTAAACAGATAGAATCTATTCCAGCTTCTTCCTCAACCCTTCGCTATGCTTCATTACTCTCAGACTTCCCTCTTTCCACCTACCCTGCAATTTCCTCTTTCCAATGCACGTTACCCAGGCAGCTTCCACTCTCTTGTACCTGCCCTAATGCCCCCTTTATTTCTGACTGCTGGTCAATGATCATGCTAATTTAATCAGCAGTTAGCCTCTTGTCCTCCTCTACTGCGAGGGTTGCTAAGACAGGAAAGAAAAGCTAGCACTGTGTTTCCAGCTGTTCGCTGTCCCTTTGCTATGAGGACTCTGAACTCCTTCAGGAACCACTGGAAACAAAGCAAGCCAACACTTCATGACAGAAGCTTCCACCACTACTTCGATAAAACTAGGAAGTGATTTACAACAGTCCATTGAGTCTCCAATAGCAGTAGGATTTTGAATCTTAGACCTGTATTACAGTCAATAACAGTGGTCATTGACAGTATTCTTATTTGCCAATTAAAAAATCATTCAAAAGAAACATATTCACAAGAGTTCAGTTATATTTTGGGATTTAAATATCACAAGTTATAATCAAATTTCATGAAAATAGCCTACATAGCATACAATCCAGCAAAAGAGTTCATGCTGTGTACATTAATGCTCTYGATTTGTTATTTTAAACAATTCAGTAAGATCATGGCATGAAGCAAACATACATTTTCAAAGTCTCTTAAATATAAATGTAGCAAAACACTCAGTATCTTCTTCACAGTAAGAAACAACTGAGTACATGTGGCCTAACTGAACTAACTTTCTTTGCCCAAAGTTCTACTATGTATCTTAGTCGGTCATTCTGCTCCATGCATTGAAGTAGAAAGAAACATCCTTTTCCCTTTTCTACCAAGGGTTGCATCTTGCAATTTTTACTCCTAAATAATATATATATCTCCCCCTTACAGCATTCCCAAAGCTACCCTACTTATCTGACCTCTTTGTTTTCCTTCCTGTACACCAATATCATCTCATTTATGCACTTAAAAAGACCTACAAGGATCATCTATGCTCTCAGTGCATCCATCTTCAAGCATGAGAACCCTCAAATCTTTGTACTTCCCTTTTCTCTTTAACAGAAACACTTTTCCACATCTACAAGGCCCTTCGTAGTTTTATTCCCTGTAAACAATGCTAGCTTTAAGTCCCTATTTGTTATGTTAAGGAACTTCACACTGGAGTTGGTCTCGTAAGACCCCCTAATCTCTTCAAACTCCACACTTGCATATAGCACCTGACCTATAAATAAGAGATGCACTGAGCGAGGGAAGCTGTTCATTATGTTTTAAACACTTGCACGCAGAGACAATGTCCCCATGTACAAGGACCTGAAAGCAAGAACAAAGTTACTGCAGTTTTTTGATATGCTGGATATACAAGTACTCTTTGGAAACTAGGGATGTGACAAAAACTTGCAAGTACTCTACCGTGTTTAGTCCAAGGTAAACTTGGAAGTCTCTCTTCAGAGAAAGGATCATCTCTCTGTATGTAGACTCTTTCCACAGAAACCATGCAGTAAGCAACTTTGAAAAATGCTTTGTTTGCACTGTATCAGTATGGAGGGCTTACCCATAACACATGTTTTAAAACCTTAATTGAAAGCAATTGAATTTCTTACCATGGATTACAGTTCTGCAAACACAAAAGTTTCTGCCATGAGTGTTACAAAAATAAGCTGTAACACAAATACCTTTATACAGGTACCAAAGGTATTCACAGGGGGAGATTCTACCATTTTTGAGTTATTAATTTTCAATCAATTTAATTATACGTCTTACATTTTATACATGTACACTTAAATCTTTAAATGACATTTAGCCAGTTGTCTTTACCACAAAAAAAAAAAGAACCAGTCATGACTAAATGAGTCCCACGTATCACCGTGCTACACCAGTCAATCTTCCTGTTTCACTTCAGAGCAAAAATCACAGAGATATACAGGAGTGACTTTTTAAACACTGACTTGAAAGGGAGAGATTAGGTTAATTCAGCTTTATGTTCATTAGTAATACTCCAGATTTTTGTTCTGTTTTGTTTTCTAAGGGATGAGAGAAAAAGAGATTGTTTGGAACTTTAATGCAATTTGGGGAAATAAATATTGGAGATTTTTCAATGAGGTTTTGTTAAGTTCAGCTAGATCATAGGAAGGCAATAACACCTTTGTAGTAGTTCCAAATCAAGCACCACTGATTTTAAAATAATTAAATGCACAGCAATTACCAAAAAAAAAAACCTACCCCATCCAAAAAAACAAATCACACCAAACTTTTTTCCCCCCTCAGAAGAGAGTAAAAAGAAAAGAAAACAAGCCAGAAAACTACAGTAGCATCAAAGCCAATTAATACTCTTCAGTCATATTAGGACTTCAATGAAAAATGTTAGCAATTTTTTTTTTTTCTTTTTTCCACTGTATGTCTGTAATTGCAAAACTAAGGGAATACTATATCAATAACAATACCTCAGTGTAATTCAATAGACAGAGAACATGGTCAATTATTAATTATGTCTTTTGCATATTAGCAATATGCAAATATCCATAATACCACAGCACTTCACCTATATTCTAACACCTACCTTCAATTCATACTGACAGAAAGATTCAGTAAATCAAAGACAAAGTTGATATCCTCCTGCTCACATCTGCTCAGCTTTGTGTGATACACAGGATTTAACACAGCTTTGGTTGTTTTGAATATATTTTAAAAAGCTGAAACTGGGGCCAAACTAACCTTACTAACAACACAAAAAAATCACTTATTTCCATTAAATAGTACAAATGTTCATCTTTCAAAATTAGTAATTTCCCTCAGACTGTTGAAGACTACTTCCTTCTCCCAGTCTATTGCACATTAACATATAATGTGCAAAGGACCACGTTCAGATCAGAATAAAGGACATTTTCCACTGTGTTAACAGCTTGGGGAAGGAGAACAGTGGGATAGTGTTCCTTCCACTTATAAAACTACAAATAACTCATTTTCCTTCATCATTACTGTATACATCCATGCTTCAGGTCGTTCCCCAACTATTAAATCCAGCTGGACTCAGTGAGAACTTCAGAATATCTTTCCTATCTTAAAAACAATTCCAACACACAAATAAGCAAATATGCTCCCCATATAGAGCCTCATTCTCCAGATGTTTTCATATATGCATAACTCCACTAAATGTAGCTCCACTGAAGCAGAAAGAATTACTGATTGTAGCAAAACTAAGCAGAATTGCAAGAGTATGTAGGACGAGTATCTTTGGACAGGTAAACAGGAAATAAGAGAGGACACCTCTGTTCTGAAAAGTAGCACAGAATAGCAGTCTACTGGCCTCGCACATGCATTTAATTCTGAGATTACTATACTTTCAAGTATGATCAGATATAATGAAAATCAGTGTACTAACAAAAGATGCCTGTTTTTATAATCCTTCTACACAATAATACCACATTACCAGTGGTCTACAGAGCCTCTGTATTAATCCAGAAAAGGAAAAGCAAATAGGAATTGTAAGAACAATCGGACATTCGGGTACCATAAACACATTTTGTCATGTGGAACTAGTATTTCCTAAAAGGCACTTACAGATATTTTCTTTATTTAACTTTAACAAGTAACGATAGTGTAGCAATAAATATATCTGTACATCGCAAATTGTTAACTTTATATAGAACAAAGAAGCACTGATTTAAAGCTCTAAGTTCTCTACCTGAATACTTCACTTTATAACTCGATACAGAGACCAAATACAGTACTTACAAAACAGAAAACATGCTTCCAAATTCAGTCAGTAACCAGAGTTTTCTAAACTGCAACTGTCACCATTGTTTACCACAAAGGAAAATCCTACTCTCTCCTTTTTCTAGGAAGCAGGGATAGAAAAATAACATCAGTTAAAAAAAATTGGGAATATTACTACTGTCTATAATACCCTGTAAAAACACAGGAGGCTGACTTGATTGTGAACATTCTTCTCTAAGCTCCTGCCAAGAAAGGCTCTAGTAAGCGCTACCTTTGATTATCATTTTCTGATTGTTAAGAAGTCTACACAGCAGCTAAATATGAAGAAGTTTTTTTCATTTCTTACGGGTTTTAGTCTATGAAGCACGTAACTACACAGTATAGCACCACAATACACAGTTATTAAAAAACCAGTCTCTAAAACAGCTAATACTTATTGTTAGTGAAAAATCCAGACTACTATTTCATGTTATCAGATGTCGCAGTATGTCTAAAGTAAGTGAGACATACCAGTCAAAAAAAMCAAAAAGTTTATTTAATCTTTGCGATTATAAGAAAAACTACCATACCTGTAAAAATAAGAAAGTTAATAGGTGCTACAATGCCTAAATGATTGCTTCCAGTGAAACCTGCACTTTGGTTTCACTGCAGTCTTCCAAACACGGTACAAGGCACATTTAGTGTAACACTCTCATCACCTGAGTGATAATGGCTAAATTTTAGTATTTATGAGAAATTAGTAATTGCTTAAATAAAGATTAATTAAAGATAACTCACCACCATCCCTCTCTCTAACTCTGTGAGTATGCACACTTTTTGCTTTACTGTGCCCTGTGTTGTCACCGTATTTGTTTTCAGGGCTATCAGACCGCCGCAACATTTTATTTGGTGGTGAAGGATCTGTGGTGTCTCGCATCTTGTCATGACGGTGATCACCACCACCGGGGTGACTCTTGGATGAGTACTTAAGAGCCTGTAACAGATCACAAGAGAATAGGCATTTACATTAGATATGAAGTTACAGAACTGATGTTAAAATGTTATTTCTAGATTTTAGATCTCTTTCCAAAACACTTTTTAAAGTTAATTAATTTTCATTTCCTATTTAAACAATAAGCATTCATCTAATTTTAATTACCTATAGTAAAGCAACAAGTTCTGTAATTAGAACTCAAACCATTTTCTCCCACTATTACATCCAACATAACACCTGCTATTAAGAAAAACCTAATTTCTCTATCTTTTCACTGACGGACTACACACTTTCAGCAGTAAATGGGCCACAGTACTTCTGCACTTTTGGGAAAAGCACAAGTCTCCACTTGGTATTAAGAATATAAAAAGAAAGTTACAATGAATCGGTGTAAACTTTGAATATGTCCTCCATACTGTAGTCAAGGCCACTCAGTTTCACCACTACCTTAAACTTCTGCAAGGTTTTTTCACTACTAGCAACCCTGTAGCAGATGTAATAAAAAGCCCTAGAATTCTGGGGACATARAACATGTAATATGACGATTCATTTTGAAGTATTTACCAAAAATTACATGTTCTGCCTCACTTTGACCTGCCTGATTTTGCAGTGTGAGCTTCTGAGTGGTAAATGTTTACATTTACATGAACTGTCACTGACAGCTGCCTTGGACTGTCAGATTACACTTCACAGTGATACAAACACACAGAAATGTAATAAAACAGTTCAATTCTGTGCCCTAAGGAAAGCAGTATCACACTATACGGCATTCCCCAGATTCACACCCCAAGAACTCTTTTTTTCAGTAGACACAGCAGAGGAATACAGTATCCACCTTACAGAAATTGAGGTTATTGTCAGCAGCTTAAGGATTTAATGGTTTCTGAACATGCCTAGCAGCTGGCAACTGCAGAAATTAAGCCTTACTGGCAACCCCAGTTATTCAGGGTCTAAACCCATGCCCTGCTCAGGTTCCAGTCCACAGCAGCAGTTTTGGGGAGAAGAAAGGACTTGGGGAGGGGGGTGGGGGAAGAACAAGATGCCTTTTGTTTTTAAAAGGAAAACACTCACCTCCCCCTGGATCTCCACTCCACTGCAAGTGACCCCGGCTCGCTCTCCCGCCCCTCGTACCGTACCCCCCGCGACTGGTAGGCCCAAGCCCTACACGGGTCGCACTAGGCCTCTCCTCCTCGCCCCGGCGCCGCAGGCCTCAGAAGAGCGCCGGAGCCCCGCTCCCTCCGCGCGCGGCCGCCACCACCGCCCCTTCCGCCCTCCCCGGGCCCGAAACGGCGCCGAGGGACGGGACCGAGGCGGCTGTTGCACCGCGGCCTGCGGCGGCGGCCGAAGCCTCCGCTGGAGTAGCTCCCCCCCCCTTCTCCTCCCCTGCTCCTCCTCCTGGGCCTAGCGGCCGGCGCTTGAGGTACCTGGTAGGGCTGCGAGTCCCCCCTGCGGTCGTGACAGCTAAAGAGAAAGCGAGAGAAAGAGAGAGACGTTAGCGAACAACCGTTACGGGCCGCCGGGGAAGGGGGCCCAAACATGGCGGAGGGGAGGGGGAGACCCCGCGGGGCCAGGGGCCAGAGAAGGAGGAAGGGATTTACCCATCACTGAGTCTCTGCTGTTTCCTCGCATACATTACCATCAATGCCCGGCCTGTGTGTGTGAGTGTGAGGGGACCAGGAGGGGACGGCCGCGGCCGGGCCACAGGCGCCGAGGGGGGAGGAGGGGGAGGCAGCGCTCCGCCTCGCCGCCGACCGGGGGTAGGGAGGGGGGAAGGGAGGGAGGGGGCGGCTCAGGCAGCTCGGCTGGGAGTAGCGCTCACGGGCCCATCTCCTCCGCGCACAGCTAGACGGGAGACGCCAGCAACTCGGCCCCGCGCGCGCTGAGACACTCCGGGAGCACGGACTCCGCCGCCGTCGTCGCTGCCGCCGCTGCTGCTGCCGCCGCGGCCGCCTCCTCCCCCCGCTGCGCCCACCGCCGCCGCCGCTCCTCCAACTACATCCGGGAAACTCGGGCGACGCCGCGCTCGGTTAACGTCGGCTCTTTTCGGCTCTTTCCGACACGCTCCGTCCCCTCTGTCCCCTTTGCTCTCGGGCGACTCTGCCTTCGGGAAACATCGGCTGCCTTCGCCGAGCCCCACGCCCTTCAATCTCTCCCTTCGGCAAACATCGGCTCCCTCCGTAACTCTCCTCCCTCCCTCCCCCTCCCACCGGCCGGCCCGCCTCGTCCTCCTCTCCCGAACGCTACCTGTCTTCGGAAAACATCGGTTATTTCCGTAGAGCTGTTTTCATGCTCACGTCAGGGTGGCGCCGCGTTCGGAAACGTTCGGGTATTTCCGTGACCCTTCACCCGGCGGCTCCGAGGCACTGCCGGTCGGAGCAACCGTTGGCCGGGCGCGCCCGGCTGATTGGCTGAGGGGAGCCCCCGCCGCCTCGGGGCCGCGCTGCCGCCAGCGCCGGGCCGAGAGGGTGTCGTGGCGGGGCAGCCGGCTTTCTTGCTGGGAGCCGACAGGGCGAGAACGCCAGGCAGGTGGGGGCAATAGGGGGAATTGCGAGAGAAGCGGGGGGAGTGGAGCCCGGCCGCGACATAGGAAAGGGAAGGTGTCCTCTTACCTACCCCCTCCTCCCCTTCCGCCCAGGGACTTGATGTATAGGCAGGAGCCATTTTGTGTACGGCTCGTCTTCTGCGAGGAGCCGCTCAGCAGCGAAGAGGTGGTTAAAATGTCCCTGGGGAGGCGATGGCGGCGGCCGCGCGGGTCGGGCCCTGCCCTGCTGCCCGGCTCCTGCGGCGGCGCCGGTTTTCTCCCGACCCGCGGTGGCGGGGCTCTGCTACCGGCCCCTGAAGAAACGCCGCCAGGCTGCCGCAGCCCCGGCCGCTGAGGGAGCGAGGCGCTGGCGGCAGAACGGCCCGGGCGCGGTTAAACGGCCGCTGGGGTGGGGGGTGGTGGGTGAGGGGCGCGAACGGCCGTCTCCGGCGAGCCCGCGGCTCGTCCGCGTCTCGGCACACGCGTAAAATTGTCATCCCGGCGCTCGTGAGTAGCCAATAGCGCCAGATCGGTTTGCTTCAGGTGGCCCCGGGCTCTCTGAAGTGAATGCCTGGCGCTCAGTTTGCGGGGAAGATCCCCTTTATAGGGGCCGAGTGGATGCCGCTGCTGGTGGTGACTGCTGAGCCTTCTCCTGGGAAAGGGTCATTTGGTTATTTCTGACCAAACCCCCCGAAGTCTAAGGTACAAAGCATCATATATTCAGAATGGTGTTAAGATATTATAAAATATAAGAGAAGTTTTTTGATACCAGAGTTGAGTATTGCTGTGAGGGTATAATAGGAGAGACCAGTTTTCRGTAAAGGTATAGTGTAGATACCGAATTTTGTTCTGCCCCCTTCCTGAAAAGGGAAGAGATGTGGCACAACTCTGAACTAGCATGTTAACCTTAAACAGAGTATCTTTCCCCGTGGCTCTGTCTGTGCTAGCATAGCATTATTCATGATAACTCTTACAGAATTTTTCTTTCTGTTTTTTGTTGTGTTGTTTTTTTAGAGTGCAGAAGGCAGTTGCTGAGAGGGGACTTCAGGGAGTGGTGGCAGAGCTCAGGGAGAGGAGTGGAGGATGACTCAGCAGGGAGCTGTTCTTCAGGGTTACAATAATGAGCTAGTGAAATGCATTGAAGACTTGTGTATGCAAAAAGAAGAACTGAACAAAGAAATCCAGCAAGCAAAAGAGGAAAAAAAAAAACTCCAGCATGAAATCCAAGTCCTGAGTGAACAACTGGAGTGTGTATGTGAAAACCTGGCCCAAAAGGTAGCTTCACGGAATGAGCTTGATAAAATTCTTGCTGAAACTGAAGCTGCTTACATGAAGATTTTGGATAGTTCTAGAACTTTGCTTAATGTCCTGAAGAAGGAAGTGGGAAGCCTAAAGCATATGCCAGAACTGAAAACCAATGTAACCTGAAACAGTCAAATGTTTGGACTCCACAGTGCTAAAATTCCACTAGGTGAGAAATGTGGTTAGCCACAGAACCTTACAACGACAGTATAAGCAGAGGGATTTTCTTCCAGCCTTTCTGTATGTTTTATTATTATTTTTAAATGCACTAGAAAATAGATGAAATAAAGTTGCTGTTTAAAAAAATATCTAATTACTTAAACACTACAAAACTATGTTGCAGAGATAGGTAGTTGGGGCAGATGTGAGGCTGTCAGCATCACATGGTGATGCTTCAAGGCTATTCTGAAGACAGGAAAAAAAATTCATGTTTTATTGGTTGGCTTTGGATGGCTACCAGTGAATTACTGTTTGATTGAAAACTAGTGGATGCAAGTAGATCAGACACTACTTCTTTTCACTTTATAAATGCTTAGGCTTTACTGTTAGAGAGCAAATAGAAACCAACTATTTAGCTTCCTCTGGGAGTTTGGAGTTCTGTCTGATGCATGCACAAAGACAGCCCCTGTTTACAATCATCTCTTACTTACCTGGAATAATGGACAGATAAGGTGAGAAAATATGACTAATGCAGGGCATGGAGGCTTAAACTTTAAGACTGTATATGGTTCATGCATCTTCTGAAGCTATACTCAAAAGCCTTGTTTAGAAAGGAGGCACACTATAGTGAAAGACAGGTTTTGGTGCAAGTGCGTGCCTCCCACATGCAGGGCACAGCACTGCAGGCAGCTACACCGTGTAAGCTCGGAGCAGCTAATCCACTTTTGGATAAGGAAAAGATGACTGTATTTCAATAGTGTCTAGAAGTTCTGAAAAAACTATTGGGGTTCAATCAAAAATACTAAGAGTTAAATACAAGGCCAAAGAAGATAATCTTAGCTAAAAGCCAATAATAGAACTTCCAGAAACCTTATTTTTAGTGCCCTTTATACTCATATTAAATAATTGTAATAAGATTGTAAAGAATACTGAACAACCTGGAATGGAGAGAAATAAATACAAATGAAAGATGAAAGTAGAAAATTAGATTAGAATTAGTTTGCAGCTGTCAGGCATTCTTACAGATGAGGTTAAAATAGAACCTAGTTTAGAGATCAGGGAGGAGGTTACAGCATGGCAGAAATCTCAATTTAATCCTGTTTTCTATTTCTAGTAGTTACTAAACCTCTGTGTGTGTGTCCATGTGATGCTGCTCATTCATGTATTATAGCAGTAACTTTATTTTTGCTATATCTTGTAGTCAAATCTTCATTCTATACCAATTAACTAAATTGAAAGAAGTGCAATTGTAATCTCCTTACTTGATAACTGTGTGTCTCTCAGGTGCAAGTATAAAGGGTATGTAGATGTGAATAGTTTCAGTAATAGCTCTGCACCAATAATATGAAGCAAATTTTATGTTCTTCTGGTTGCCATGCTACATCAGGGGTTAGTGTGACTGAGCTAATCAACAGTTGACTGGTATAGCATTTCCACTGGTTTCCCTCGAGTAATGCTGAGGTGATAAAATTTGATGATCTCAGGGGTACTGCTATTGTTGTAGTACGGCAGTATTCAGGACTGCCTTGTTTATATTGAAGCGAAACACAAAAATGTTGCTATTTTTTAGTAGCAAAAAAGTGATTTATTTGACTGAATGTTTCTTGGCATTCTCTCTTCCCTTAGTCTGATAGTAGTAACTTATTTACATAAAACCAGGAAGGCTCAGGAAAAGGTATTAACTAAAGAGCAGGGACTTTTTTGAGAGTTGCATATGTAAACTGCTGCTTCTTATTATCAGAAATGGAAGTTGAAATTGCCTATGTAGGAAAAAAAAAMCCTGTCATAGTAAGCTCATTTATAGAGAACAATACAGTTAATTTCTTGTATTATCTGTCTCAGACAATAATTACAGGTTTGTTTGCCTTAGAATAATGATATATTATAAATAATGCCTCTTCTTGCTCTACTTAGGCTGTTAAAACTAAAGAAGTTTTAAGAGAAGCCTTCTAAGTCTTTAAAGAAGTCTACTTCATGACCATTATTACCTCTAAATGTAGCTATTGCAGCGTCAAAACTAAAATACTGGAGATGTTTGAATTTTTTAAGTTACAAAACTAAGAGAAAATGTAACTTGGCTAGTATTCACGCACACTGGGGCCTCCCAGTTTTCAAATAAAAAGTTGAAATGTTGTTAGAATTCCGTTCAGTGATCCCAATCTGTAAAATTTCTGTTTAAATTCAGATTCATAAACGGACAACAATAATATCATATCTCTAGGACTTKCCAATTTGTAGAATAACTCCCAAGTGTGGCAGTCATTGTGAAGTAAGTGCACCTGCAGAGTTGTTACTCAAAAATAGCTCTTACCATTATATTCTGTATTGACCTAAATGGACTTACTGTGTCCTTTTTATTGAAGTGGTAAGCCTTTTTCACTGCTTTTTCAGGTAGTATAAATGTTGACATAAATAGCTTTTCTTAAACAGCTTCAGTTTGTTTTGAACAGAAGACATACAAACTGAATTAATACACAGTATTGCTAGAACAGAAATCATAATTTGCAGATTACAGCAGCTCTGGAGGGCTGGCCTGCAATGGAAAGTTTGCCTGAAATAAGGCAGGTTATAAGCTTAAAGCATCATACTTATTCCTGACTTAATTTTTATATTGATTTTACATGACTTAATTTTTATATTGACTTTATATGACCCAGTAATTTACTTGAGTGCTTACAATCTAGGACCCTTAATGACAAAAGTTCAGGTTACCCAGTTGTAGTGCCTAATGTCAAGTGCTGTGTTGGGTGTTCTTGTACCTGATTTGGCATGTGAGGAGACACAGTTTTTTAAATGTGATTCAAAGCTCCAGTGAAACGCATCTAGAGCACTGGTGTAATTTCCTGAATTTATGTMGTGGCACCTCCACCGGTTTCCAAATAACAGTACATAACTGGAGGAGAGATGATGATCCCCAGCTTTTATAGCAATACTTCTTAAATATGTACCTAGCACATACAACTCTAGTGATCAACAGGTTTTTCAAAACATTTGAGTGTTGACTCCTGCCAAGTAAATTAAGTTTATTATGTATGATAGAGTTCGGTGGTTATCAAAGAAACTGCTTGTGGGTGGTATGTTGAAAGTAATTTTCTGAGTGGAAGTGATTATACAAACCACGGGGTAAAGTGCCATATACAAGCAGTCACTCACAATCCGTAACTGTCTCTGCGGAGATGCTTACCCTTCGGTTCAGGTACCTCCCCACACACAGTTTCTGCTAATCACCTTACAGGAAAGGAGGTGAGTGGACTGGGGTGGGCCCTAATTTTTGGGGTGGAGAATAAAGAGAAAATACGGATGTAGAGTCCTGGTTCGGGAAGATTGGAGCGTGAGGGGGTGTGATAGAAASAGAGGTGGACTTCCTCTTAATTTCTCTCTACTTTAAGTGTGCTTGTACTGAGCTACTGCCTATGGTTCCTGCTACCCAATAAATCAAATCTTAGAAATCGCCTGAGGTTGACCAGAAGTCTGGACTTTCCCTGCCCCTCCTTTAAGTCCACTGACAAGTAAGCTAGAGGCAACCTACGTTTTGCTTCCTCTTTCTGCCTTTTACTACTTTCTGGCCACGCAAACTGGCATGCTCAGCCACACAGCGGCCAGTTCCAGCAGGAGGCTGTGGAATCTGAGCCTTGCATTTGCTGGGTAAGTGTACTGCCAGGCTCATGCACAGTGTGTTGCCGTTGCTTCCTACCCTGATAACGCTCCTATGAACAGTAATTGGTGAATTACTTGGCTTTTATAAATAACCCTAAGTCCTGTCAGTGTAATAGGTGCACTCTGTGTGTATGTCAGATTGAGAATTATTGGRGAATTAGGCAAAGGGGTGGCAATTTTTTGGCTCTTAACTTGGTGAATGGAAGAGATTTGTTTCTTCGGACTAGGAAGTCTTYGGACTAGGAAGTCTTCGGACTAGGAAGACTAGGCATCTTCAAACACCTGAAGAATTGTCCATTCAAACAACAAAGCAAGCTATAATCAACCCAGATGACTGGGTCTTGGATTGCAATTTCAGAATTAAGTACATCTCAATTCCATCTAGTTCTCATGGTACAAGCGTGTCTCACTCCAAATGGTTTAAGTGGATTAAGCTAAATGGGAACAACATACTCTTAATTCTGGAACAAGAACATTCAGAAAATTGTTAGCAAAAGGATCAAATGTCTACAGTTAATTCATCGTGTAGAGGAGTCCTGCACAGAAGACCAGTATCTATTACTCCGTAGATTATTTTGGTTGTTAGGAGAAATTGAGTAAGAAGATGTAGCTTGTGGCAGTTGCTGAAATTATCCTTAACTTTGAGTAGATCCTGGGCTCTTGGGCTTTTATGTTAGAAGTAGATAAAACAGTTCATTTTTTTTTTAATAAGGTTTTTTCCCTCCTTTTCAGTAGTGAGTGAAAAAGTATCAATAGATGCTTTAATATTGATTTGTTTGTGTGTGGTGGTTTTTTTTTTTTTTTTTAACAAATGGATAGACAAGCTCTCCTAAAATCAGAGCACTCATTTAGCTTTGTTTTTAATGTATGTGTGTCATTTTAAATATAGATATTTATATCTTCTTTTTTTTTTTTTTTCTCTATTGGGGGAAGGACAGCTTAGCCTTTGGTTTAGTTTGTGCACCAATTGCTTTGTCAGTCGCTGTTGTGTTATTGTGCGCGGGGGAATCAGGCAGTGTGGCCGCTTCTCGGATGAGTGTTCTACGCCTTTTTTTAAACTGGGAACGGGGTTTTTTACTTCTTTGCCCCTTACTGCTTTATAAATATGTCTTTAATTTCAGTTACCTCAGAGTAGTCCTTGATTGTTGTTTTCCTCAATTGATTTTCAGATGAAGTTTCATTCAATATCTACCTGTAAAACCAGATGTGTGCAGGTGACACAACTTACTTGCATGTTAGCTATTAATAAAACATGATGGAGAGGTTCAGGCTTGCAGAAAAGGGAGCTATATATTATTTTGTCATTCATAGCTTTAGCTTATGGGATTTGTGTGAAAAGTAGTTCAGTGTTGTAGTTTGATTTTACAAAAATACAATGTTAGAARTGGGGCTAATAAAACTTTCATTTTGTAGTGGTTTCAAAAGTAGTTTCATAAGATCTTGTGGGGTGGAACAATCTGCATTTTTTTTGTCTATTTGTGCAAGACTAGACTATAGATACGCTGCAGTAACCACTACAGTAAATTTTAGTACAAACTTGGATATCTTATTTAGCAGCGGCATTGAAAATAATGGTGTCAAATCTTTGYGTTTTGATTGTAGCAAGCCTATTGCTTGCTACGTCATTCAAAGCTGGTAATATTTGTGAGTATGCTTAATTTGAACGTCATAAATGGGAAAATGTTACCCTTGGAATAGGATTCGTCTGTAATGGAGGAAAACGGGCACCTGTAGACAGAGATCACGTTCAAGAAAAGGCATTTGAGAAAAGTCGTTCAGTCTCCCTCTGGAGGTGGGATTGATCGTGATTCCACTGACTGGTGGGAGCTTCGGTTTCGCTCCCACCTCACTTCGAGGCATATGAAGTTATATGGAATGACTTCTCCTCTCTGCTTACCACCACTCATGTTTTGTAGAATATACGTACTTGATCCTGAAGAATTTATAATGGTGTTGGGTGTTCTCGTTTATTATCTTTTTAGAGGCAGAYACAGCTTCCTGCAGTGGCCAGCCTAAATCAAGAAGATGGAAGTGTTAGGTAGAGACTGTAAAACAAAGTAAGAGGCTGAACAATTTTTAACACTTATTTTTAAACATTTTTCAAAGTATGATACTGAATAGACTGGTCATGGAGCATTTTAAAGTTAAATCTTCATAGGTGTTAGTTTTTGAGCTTCATATGCATAGGTTCTCATGCTCCAGTGAGAGATCTTATAAGGAGCTTGAGGTTTTCCATTGATATGTGATATATGGGAACACTTTTAAAAAATTATTTCCATCATAGACGATGACAGATCTGTAATTTACATTTTTTTTTTTTAAGCCACTTCATATGGTTGATTTAGTTGAACATAGTAAAAAAATACCAAATTTATTTCCTAAATGCTTTCAAATCTCCCTAGTTGTAGTCAGAATTAGATCAAATTATTATTTGTAGTATTCTCTTTTTGTTGTTCTATGGTTATTAACAAGTTGATACAACTTAGAGACCCATTCTGATTGGGCATGTGTCTCAGKTCCAGAGACAAAATCCTTTTTGTATTCTGCAAGCTTTAATTTTTTTTAAAGCCTCTTTTTCCTTCTACAGTAAGAACATTTTGAGTTGAAAATCAGCATTACAGTTAGACTCCCGTGATGCTTTTTTTTTAAATATAGTTGGTATTCAGGGCTGAATCTCATTCTGTCAGATGTTTGGAAACAAAAAAACTAGCAGTAATTCTTCACATGCTTATGCAGTTGTTCAGTAACAGAAATCCTGCTGGCGATTTGTGGTGCTTACTGTCCAAYAGTAAGTGGGATTACTTGCTGTAATTGATGAACCCAAGGTACTTTTCATTAAATATTGGTCCTTGCCCAAGAATTGTTGCTAGCATGAAGGGAATGGATGCTTCATCCCCGGGGGGCGTGGGGCAAAAGAGGAGCTGCCTTTTTGGTAGAGACCACCCATCTGTGGAAAGACAGGAACATCTTTGTTAGCCTAGCTCACGGTAAAGGGTTGTGAGACGATTCAAACCAAGTGGTTATAATGGTCATAGTTTACTATTGCAAAGCCCACTGAAGCAAGCTGAAGAAAAAGAAAACCCAGTCCATGCTGTCAGCCATAAGGAATGGGATACCTGATTGCAGTCAGGTTATCTTTAAATGCAGGAGCTCAGGTTCAGCTGGAAGCAGTGTAGCTGCTGCAGTACTGGGCTCAGCAAGAGTTAATTTGCCCTGCCAAAAAGCAGTTGACCATGTGGACACAGTTATGAAATCTTGTGCACTCAGGAGTCACGGGACTTGCTAGAAAAGTGTAACCTGTTTCTGTTCTTGAAAGTCAAGGAATTCTGTCTTCAGTGATATGCAATGTTAGAGACGACTCCATGAGAAGGACAGTTGTTTAAAATCCTATTCCCTTTAGGGGCATTTCTCTGAAGCCTGAAGAGTTCTTGCTTTAGATTCAAGTTGTTCAAGCTCAAAAACCTGTGGCCAAGGGGAAACATAGAGATGTCCAAGTTCCACTGAAGCCCGCAAGCCTGTAAGTGGTTTGTATTCACTGTGTAGTAAACCAACTTCCTGGTCAAATGCTGTCTAATCCTTCAGTTGAGTTGCAAGTTTTGTGTCTCTCCTTAGTAGTTTGAATGATTTGCAATAAGTGTTGTTTGTTCAATTTGGAATGTACTTTYGTTTTTTTGTTTGTTTTTTAATGAAGTATTCCACTGGGGCCTCCCGTGGCACTCTGCCATATGCATTCATGTTGTGCATATGAATACCTGGGTTTTCTTTGGGAATGTCAGAAAGAAACTACCTGTACAGCAGCAATTTAAGTGAAACAAGATTTGGTTTCATGCCATGCTGTTCTAATTTTAAAAGTGTTTAAAAATGCCAAGTGTGTGTGTATATATATATTTTTATATATATACATTTATATATTTTTATATAGGATATATAAACAAGTGCTTCCAATCAACAGATCACAAAGCACCTTACAGAGAATGTTAATATCTATTCCCCCTTGATAGACAGTGAYACTTGATAGTAATCTGCCGCAAATCAGGGACAGATCTGGGAATGGAGGCTTTGCTTTTTCAGCCTCAACTGAATGCTCTGACTTGGACTGCTTCCCAGGGATTCATGTCCTGTTTGGCATTTGACATAAACCAACTGGATTATGCATTTTCAACCTGTGTTGGGGAAGGGGAAGAAATAACTGAGTAGATGCATACTTTCTGCTATTACTCACTTCACATCGCATGCAGCATCATGATGATGTTTACTCATTTCAGTGGTATTACTCATTTCTCCATGGATACATCCTTCATGACGAAGTATCCCAGCTCCAGAGTAGCTATTCTCACTTTCCAGACTTGCTCTCTCCAAGCCCCTACTCACATATATTTGGGAACTGACTGTAGGAGACAGGTAACAGGAACAGAAAGAACTTTTAATGATAGTTGCTAATTAATTACCTTTCACARGCCTAACCTTGTTCAGAGAGCTTGTTTTTACAGACCCTGCTGTTTTGTCTCATTTTCATCAGGCTTCTTGTTACCTTATGCTAGTCTATGTAAGACCACCAGGTATTTGTACCAACACCTTTTAAGGGTTTTCTAGACGTCGAGGCTCCTTGGTGTTTAAATACAGTGCAGAATCTGAATTCTAGTCCATCTATAATGGCATATAGACCCCATAATAGCATTCTGACCACATATAACAGTAACAGGCTGCGTGGCAACCATATTCCACCACAGCTCGTTTTGGGTTAATGGAATTGAACTAGCATGGCAAGTCAGGAACCGTAGAGCTATGGATGGATAGGGCTTTTCTATAGGGAAAAGAAGCTGGCTCTATGAATTCAGATTAAAAACTACTTTAACCTAGGAYAGGTGACACCTGACAGCAGTATTCTTTTATTTCATGTATCACCATAAATATATATATATATACATTAAAAAAATATTATAAATATACTAAGCATTTTAATAAGTATAGAATGTTCTTGGTAGAAACATGTTCTTGGTAATATTTCAGTACTGTCTGCCATTAGAAAGGACAATTTAAATAGGCTGGTTATTAACAACTTGCATTAGGTTGTGTACTCTCCGCTTTCAATAACGCCCACAGTCTTGCTACTATATGAACCCTCATTTGTAGCCCTATCCTCCTTTTCCTGCTGCAGCAGCTTTTGTTGCCCCGATTTCCTAGCCCCTTGCTTACCATGTTTTTAGTTATCCCAAGCTGCTGACCAGAAACACGCTGCTGTTCTGCCATGTGCTGGGTCTTTGTGAAGATACTTTCAGTATCTTCATATTGTCCAGACATGTTCTRGCACAGTTGGAAAAATGGTTTGCAAAGGTAAAAAGATTTCATTCAGTTTGATAGTGCCACAAAAGTTATGGTTGGATGGGGTAAGAATACTATATGGTAGAGAAAAAACAGACACCTGATCTGAGAGGAGTTTCATCCTATGAAAAACCCATCCTAAAAAGATTTTTAGGTTGGAGTGATAGATGGATTGATGGAATGTGACTTTCCTGATACACTGTGGAGATTAAAGAACAGAAGTTTATTATGTTTGTTAATGAGAATATCCTTGTCCCAGCAAGTGCAGGCTTTGTTTATAGTCTTCTGCAAATAAAGAAGATCTATATGGGATGCTGTAATTTAATTAGTATTAAGGCTTTGTGCAAAGTGACTTGAGTTTGTTCCAGAAATGATTGCACTGTGTTTGAGAAAAGACTATAACTTGAAATTAAAAAGAGGAAAAAGGAATATAATGCTGGAGCTCGCAGATCAATGATCTCACTGAGGAAGCCGTTATAGGTCAGCTATGTAGTTCTTTGAAGCTCTGAATACAATCTGTATTGCRAAATAATAAACACGTGCTAAGACAGAGTGGAGTATGCTCACAGTAAGGCTACTTGTAAAAAGTTATGTCAAGACATCATGTGTATTCAGCAATTTTCTTTGTAATCCTGCTCTATTTTACAAACTAATATATTCCCCGGTAAGGTGCACTGGAGAGAAACATTCCAGATGCCTTCATCTGCAGAGAAGAAGGAGAGGCAATTAAAAGTCTGCATGCTGTGAAATCTCTGGGTACCAACAGTGTCTGCACCGACTTCTGTAACGTTTTAAGGAACAACTGGTTTTCCTGCTGTCTGGGGTGACTGAATGCAAAAATAGTTTTTGAAAGAGGACAGTAGCTCAGTTATTTTCACACTGGCTAAAATCCTGCTGGTTTGCATAAAGGTTACTATTTTTATTTACTGATAGCAAAGTCTTGGTGACAAACTGGCTCCTCCAGACCAGACAAATTCTGTTTTCTTTTATTAGCACGCATCATTTTCTCTCTGACAGAGAAAGGGCAGACTTCTGATAACGTAGTGAAAGAACCTGGGGCAGAGCAGTGTCTGGTACTAGCCTCCATCAAAGAGGAGGAAAAGGACAAAATTGCTGGCCTTGGTCTGAATTGAGCAGGGTTGCTTGCAGAAGTAGCAAGTGAGAAGACTTTTTCCTTCCTTCCCCCCCCCATTTTTTTTCTTTTTTTAATTTTTTCTTTTCTTTTTTT
>JASVER010000018.1:6219509-6385083 GCA_030449065.1 Oceanodroma leucorhoa | reverse complement strand
GGAAAGAATTTTCTTTCTCTTTAAAGGTATGAATAATAATAAATGGGATAATTTGCTCCCAGAAAAGCCAATTCCACATGGAAGGCARCTAAAGCTGCCCCATGGGAGCTGTATTTTCTTCCTTCAGAAAAAAACTTTCATCATGCAAATTCTAAAAGCCAGCAGCCATTGAAGGGGAAGGAGAAACAACAAAATGCTGGGTTTGCTTGTCATTGTGGACCAATTATTCTTCCAGTAGCTGCACTCCTGTGTACAGTTTCTTGGTTGCAAGTACTGSTTGTCCAAAACATGAATTTTTGGTCTCAGACCTGTTCAGTTTAAAATACATTTTTTTATTTTAGATGAGCTTAATAAAGCAGTGCACATACTGGTGCTTATATAGGTATGAAATTTGTCTATAAATGTTAGTTAAAAGTCCTTTTCACTGGCTTAGTATACCATGTGTTATTACACCATGTATTATTACACTGATGTAGCCAGAGTAAAGTTTGGTTCTCAGACATTAAGATGACCCTTTTAACTTAGATTGTGCCGATATGTATTTTATAGTTTCAGGTGTTGGTGAAGTCAGCAACGACCAAACACAATGAGGTGTAACTTGACTTCTGTGGACTTAAATTAAATCTTCCAGTATTGCCTTGCATTAACATTTTTATTTTAAATAACTTTTGCATTTGGTTGATGGCAAAGCACAGTCAAATGTTTTAAAGAGATATCAAAAATCATTTGGTTTGGCTAACAGTACATTTCCTGGATAATTTTAAGTGCAGTACCTGTTCAGAGCCTGGACCCTCAGCACAGCCCAGCCTCCATTTCCCAAGCCCATCATTCCCACCACACATGAACGAGCCAGTCGGTTTTGCAAGGACCATGGGACAAGGGGCCATCTTGTGGGTGCYGGTAGAGAGCAGGTGATTAAATAAATGAAGGCAATGCATGCTGTACAAAAACACTCCACGCAGGTTCACACTGAGGCAGGCAGAAGGACTTGGGAGTCTCTTCTCTGCTTCTACTCTGCATGAAGTGTACATAAAAGTATGCGTATGTGTGTGTGCGTATATGCTGCTCGAGCTACTTGATGCTACCTCTGCTACATAGGGATCCTGTTACATTGGGAAGTTATGATTTAATTTGTAGTTAAAATAGTCTCATTAGCGTGAGCAAAGCCCCTAAAATCAACCAACCAAAGTAGTTGTGCAGTGTTACTGGATTTCAAAGTGTTGAATTTCCACATCTGTAACTTCTGATTCTAGTGTTGTGTCCTGTATGGTAGCAAAGAGAGTAACAAAACTAATTTTAAAATTCTGGCATGAGTTTTAAGGTAATACTAAGAAATTAGTAAGTGCCCAAGAGGATTTTATACCACAAGGCTTACTGAAAGTTAGTGGGTCTTGTGCTTTGCTTGCTAATGCTCTGGACTTTCAGATTCAGGATTCCTGGTGCATTTCTCAAATGCCTGGCTCCTGAAATCAAGGCATTTTCTTTGTTCTTCTTCCCCCCCTTTGAAGTTATATTTCTGTTCCTTGTAAAGAAAAGGTTGAAAACACAAAAGCGCGTAAACATTAAAAGCTCAGAAATAAAAGGCAAATACAAATAATTCTAGATCTTTTTCATGACTTAATGACAGTCTCACACTTTGTGCTTGGCCTCATGCATGTCTCTTTGAATGCTGAAAGCGGGTCATGGTCAAAGTCCTGTTGAAAATTTCACCCCATGTTATACTCCAATCAAAGAAGATGCAATTATGATGACTTTAAGAAAGGCACTCTTGTAGTCCATGGTTGTAGATGCTGTAGCACACAATGTGCTTTCTTTACATGAATATTTAAATTCCTCTCTTACTATCTCTAGCAACTTCACCCAGCTTTCTGCAGCTGCTGTGCGTTACTCAGACATGTCAGGGCAGCTTCTCCCAGTCCAGCCCCAACGTGCTCTGCAGGTGTCATGGAGCAAGGTGTGGTTTGGAGACAGCTCTGGAGCTCCTCAGCCAGCAGAAGCTGGAAGCCCCACARGATGGCAGGGGAAGGGAAGGCTGCCGGCTCCTGGGAGAGAGCRCATCCAGCAGCGGTACATGACCTCTCTTCTGCCAGAAGAAATACCAGGCTGGCATGATGCTTCCCAGAATCAGGAATGTTAGAGGAACAAGCAATTTCAGGGCTGAAAGAGGGTCTAGGGGATCTCCTAACATCAAAATATATTTAGCTCACAGAAATGAATACAGGAAAGGTAAATGGGAAGATGACTGAAGAAAGGGTTTTCTAACATTTACGGAGGTTTCTTTGGAGTCTGAAAGGCCAGAAATATGATCATAACATCTAGCTGGAGACCGAAGATGGGATTTAGAAATGGAATCATTTATCAAACTGGAACTAAAGATAGAAGTAAGCATGCTGTATAAAGGGCAGGATGAAGACATTTCAGTAAAACTGACACTGAAAAAGAGAGGATAAGCTGCTGAGAACATGCAGAGGAATTTTCCTGAGAGGAGAGTGTCATAAGAACTGCCAGAATTGTCTAATTTTTCAAATGTCTTTTATTAAAAATATATAAATGTATTTTCTAACATGAAGAATAATTTATCACAATAGAAATAATTAAATCCTCAGCAAAATGAAGATRCATTTTGATGCCATTCCACAATTATTCTTGACAAACGCTTTTAATTTGGCCCAAACAATAGCAAGGAGGTTTTGTGGGTATCATAATATGCAATCTAGACCTGAATGATTTGTTTCAGTCATCACAGAGAGGGGACAATAAGAGGGAACATGACAAAAATCTAGAAAACAATGAGTAGGGCTGCACCTAATTTTGGCTCTCGTATTTTTATAATAAATCTCATGGTAGTTTGTGGTTTGCTTAAAGCTTCAGCTCCCAGATTCGTGTAGTAAATAAGAATCTAAGATTTCATTACAGAAAAAGAAGTTTCTAATTTTCATGATTGCAAGAAGACTTAAACTAATACAGGGCAAAAAAAGGAACCAAAATACATCTTTTAAGAAACAAATTTGTAAAGTTTTAACTCAAAGCTAAAATCTACCTTCTTACTCTAAAAAAATCCAAAGGCACAAAGCTAAGACTTGATCCTGCTATTAGAGCTCAGGTCGGTATTTATAGTGTGTTAGTTACTCAGACAGACATTGCAAAGTCTTGTACCCCATCCTTTTCTTTCCTTAGCAACATTCTCTTAGAGCCTTGAAAACAACATTCCTCTCCCTCTGTTTTACTTGCTTTTTCCTTCAGCAGATGCTGATGAGCCCAGCGTCTGATTTCAGTTCTGATCTGGAATAACTCCAGGGGTGTGCACGAAGCCATYCCACTTCTTCCCTCCTGACAGGGTGGTGGCGGGGAGGAGAGTCAGGACCATTGTTCTCCCTCCCGCAGCAGCAGCCAGCATTGTTCCTTTTTATTTACTTCCCTCTCTCTGTAAACCAGCAGGGCTCGCAGCAGAGGGACGCAGCTCTCCTCATTAGAATAATTAGGCTGATTTATGAGAGAATGAGAGAGTGAAGGAGAGCTCTCCTTCTGCAGCATTCACCACTCGAGGCTGGGCACCCACCCAGCTGCTGGCAGCGCGGTGCTGGGCCTCCACGCTAGCTCACGCTTCCACCCCCAGCTACCGAGGCAGGCTGGAAGGCCCCCAACTCTTCAACYGTTGCATCTCAGTGAAAATGTACACATGTATGCAATAAACGCTTTTTTCCTTCACGTGGTGTTCTTCACAAGTTCTATGTTCCAAGGTAATACTGAAGGTCTAATTAAAAAAGATAAAGGAAAGGGAAAAATCCCATGTTGGACCCTTCCATAGCATTACCTAAGTGGAAATTTTGGCTTATAAAATGCTCCTCAGGCAGGTTTGCTGTGTCACTGGAAGAGTGAGAGCTGGTACGGTTTTGTTCCTCTCCTGCACTGTGCAASTTTTGCATTACTTTTAGGAAAGGCTTATGTATGAGGAGTTAGGATATTTCCTTCTTCCAGGGAAAATGTTACGAGTATCCTTTGTTCATCACATTTTCTTGGTATCTTCATGGCAAAATACAGTGTGTACCTGGGAAGTTCTACTGCACACTGGAAGACCCATTTAAAATGCACGTAGAGATATTTAAAAACACATTTAAGCTTTTAAAAAGACTGCCCTTTCCAGGAAATCTGATGAATATGTATGATTTGTCTGCATATAAACTAATGTGTTTTGTTAACCCGTTGGAGCACTCGTGGTGGAGCTATCCCCAGTGCTGCCCAGCGCTGCTAATAAAGAATACCTGCTTAACAGTATCATTTGCTGTTGAGTTTAGTTTCTTTGTTTCATCAGCATCCAACATCTTCTGCCACCTTCACACTGTCCCAAATGCTCTCAACAACATGTTGTCAGCTGGAACATTTGCCTCTGTCTTTTGCATACACGGAAAAGCAGTGCAAGACCCAGCTTCACCCATCCCATTCCCTCATGCAAAGCCTCAGTGTATTTTTGGCTTAGCAGATTGGCAATTCTGACTGGCACAAAGCTGATCCATGTGGAAATCCACCCTCTTTTGACAAAGTTGCATTCCAGAAATTGAGCAAGAACATTCCCCTTCATTTTGTAAGGCGGGAGAGAGGTGGGGAGGGTAACCCCGAGACCCGGCCACTGCGCTTTGCAGACAAAAGAAAAAATTTGGTGCTTATTGATACCTGATTTCACCAGGAAACAGAAAGCATCTAAAAACCTACCCAAACCACAATTTTATTGTTCAGAAGTCAGTGTTTCGGTACATAAATACACAACCTGATTTTTCCTGCCTTCAGACACAGTGATTTCGCTGATGGACATAGGGCATTCCCATAGGAAGAGCTCAGTATTAGTGCTGCTGTGTGCAAGGGCGATCCATGAGGAAGAGACAGCTATAAAATGGAGAAATGGTTAAAATGCTATGCAGTGTGCCTCTCTCCTAAACAATCATACTGTACTTGCTCTCCCTCTCTTTTCTCAAAATTGCTGCCTTGGGGAGGTAAGGAATTACCATTGCCATAAACCGTAATCAAGATCAGATGTGCAAAGGGAAAGGCCTTGCTCAAATATCAAAGGGGTCTTAAACTGCCAAAGCAGAGCAAGAGAGAGAAATAGAAATCCCAAGGGAATCAGAGATGTAATTTATGACTGACCTTTATTTTAACTGGAAAATGCGTGCTCTTGAATGGGAATGCTCCCGTGAATGCATGTTTTGTTTTGTTTCAGCTCATTGGGAATCTTTGCTGCAGCRGTATTGATCTAAGCTCCCGGACAATGAGCCCGGGATGAGGAATCACATATGCATTCCAGAAACATTTTTCTGCTCTGAACTCGTCTCAGCAGTGACAGTGCCCGGCTTTGTCGTCCCCTCTGCCACGCGCTGCCTTCCGGGGCTCGCCTCTTTGTGTTTACGTCACCGCTTGCCTAAATAACTCCACAGTTTCTGCAGTCTCATAACCCAGTTGTCTGGATTTGGGAGAAAAATGAGATGACAACTCTTCAAGGGGATTTTTTGCTGCCACAGGAGCAGTTGATGTCTGGATGAGCTCTCAGTCATTCAAAGGCCAAGCATTACAAGAAAAAACAGACATATTAAATCTTTGCAGTCAAATATAAAACCACAGCATCACGGCGCCTCAGCCTCCCATGTTCTGCCTCCCTTTTTACATTTCACAGGGTAACATTTGACTGGAGAATCTCTACACTTCAAAAAAGTTTAGTTTAAAATCTATTTCCAAATTTATCTTTGTAATGGACCCAAACTGCACACTGGACTTTGGGGAAATTCAGATCCACATTTCCGCCTGTATTTTATGGCTCAATTCCAGCCATAGTTTAACATGAAGATGCTTAGCTGCTGTCAGCTGAAGTCAAGTGCTGTGTTCCCCTGGCTTCCCATAGGATATGCTCTATTAGAGCAAATATTCATTTCCATCAGCTCAGAATTACGTTCCAAATTTTTTTTTAATTCCAATTAAACACTTTGATGGAAAAGCTTATTTTCTAAATCCTATCTTACATTTAACATGAACTGCAAGGAACAACAGTGCTTAGCAGGTAAAATGAAAAGGAGAGTTTGTCGGGAAAGCCCATGGAGTTGTCCATTCTGAAGAAGCCTCTCACCAAGATGGTAGCTATTTGTAAAATACACTTCTTGTCTGATAATCAGAAAAATATAATCTGTCATAAAGGTCTGAACTCCTTCACAGTTTCCCCTCTCAGCTTCCTCTGTGAACAGCTGTCAATATGTGTATGAAACTAACTTTAAAAAAAACAGATAGTCAAGTTTGATGCAAAACAAACTGATCTTTTAAACAGAGCTTTGTCAGGTAGAAAACCCTTTGGAATTAATTGGATGGGAGTATTTAGGTTATTTTTCATCACTGCAACATGTTGTTTTGCAACACAAAATATGTCCATTTACAGTAAATAGAGAGATGTCTGCAATAAATTAACTTCAGAGTTTCGGAAACACAGATGGTATTTCTTGCACTTTCCCAAAGGGCTACATTTGCTCTAGAAAAAGCAGAGATTTAAGCTATTCTGTTATTTTTAGAAGTTTGTGCATCCCCATCATTTCTATTTCACTAAAAAGAGATAAAATCTGATTTACAGCTTATCTGCAATCAAGCAGGGAGATTAACCAATTTATTTTGTCACTTGCAATATGTTCCTGCTGCCTCCAGCATTTAATTTTAAAAAAGTACATTTTTAAAAGAAATCGTGAAGATTACGTGCTCCAAAAGACAAATCATAGAATCATAGAATCATTAAGGTTGGAAAAGACCTTTAAGATCATTGAGTCCAACTGTCAACCCAGCACCCATGCCCACTAAACCATGTCCTGAAGGACCACGTCCACATGTTTTTTCAATGTCTCCAGTGATGGTGACTCCACCACTTCCCTGGGCAGCCTGTTCCAGAGCTTGACAACCCTTTCGGTGAAGAAATTTTTCCTAATATCCAATCTAAACCTCCCCTGGCACAACTTGAACCCATTTCCTCTCGTCCTATCACTTGTTACTTGGGAGAAGAGACCAACACCCACCTCGCTACAACCTCCTTTCAGGTAGTTGTAGAGAGCAATAAGGTCTCCTCTCAGCCTTCTCCAGGCTAAACAACCCCAGCTCCCTCAGCTGCTCCTCTGAAGACTTGTGCTCCAGACCCTTCAATAGCCTCGTCGCCCTTCTCTGGACACGCTCCAGCACCTCAATGTCCTTCTTGTAGTGAGGGGCCCAAAACTGAACACAGTATTCGAGGTGCGGCCTCACCAGTGCAAAGTACAGGGGCACGATCACCTCCCTACTCCTGCTGGCCACACTGTTCCTGATACAGGCCAGGATGCCGTTGGCCTTCTTGGCCACCTGGGCACACTGCCGGCTCATGTTCAGCCGGCCGTCGACCAGCACCCCCAGGTCCTTTTCCGCCGGGCAGCTTTCCAGCCACTCTTCCCCAAGCCTGTAGCRTTGCCTGGGGTTGTTGTGACCCAAGTGCAGGACCCGGCACTTGGCCTTGTTGAACCTCATGCAATTGGCCTCGGCCCATCGATCCAGCCTGTCCAGATCCCTCTGCAGAGCCTTCCTGCCCTCAGGCAGATCAACACTCCTGCCCAGCTTGGTGTCATCTGCAAACTTACTGAGGGAGCACTCGATCTCCTCGTCCAGATCATTGATAAAGATGTTAAATCTTAACATTCAATAAATTTTGGATAAGAAAAGATATGCATCGGTGGTGTGACATAGTAACAACTCATATAGTAACTCCAGTTCGTCCCTAGAGTCCCACTCTTCCAGCGCCCTTGTTTCGTGCCGGCGGGAGCTCCCGGGGCCGGCGGGGCGGGCGGCGCGGGCCCTTCCCGCCGGGAGGTGGTACGGTGCTCCCGCCGCCTCCCCGCCCCGCTGCTGCTGCCGCTGCCGCTGCCGCCGCCGCCGCCGCCGCTGCCGCCGCCGCTGCCGCCGCCGCTGCCGCTGCTGCTGCCGCTGCTGCTGCTGCTGCTGCCGCCCCTGGCGGTCCCGGACTTGCTTGCAAAGGACCAGGCCCTCAGCCACAGGATTTTCACAAGCTGCAGGCCAGTTCCAGCACCTTTTTTTTTTTTTTTTGAGAATTACCATTTCAAACAACTGAGATGGAGCTTACCCTCAGGAAGCACTACAGGGAGAATGGAAAATAGAATGGGACCGATCTTTTTTAAAGATTTAACATATATATGAATAAGCATGTGTAACATTTCATAGTGATCTTTCTTTGAGCTTATATTCATGAGTGTCTTAAACATTTTTGGAACTTTCACCCCTCATTATGTTGCAAGAGATTTAATTCAGGACACTCCAGTGAGGGCAGAATTGCTGCCTCCTTTAAACAGAAAGGGTAATTGAAGCATACAGCTTACAGTAGGGCCTGCATTCGTCCTACCTAATTATAGGCATCTAAGCGAGAGGGCAAACTTCGAAGCCAGCTTGTCTTTGCTTCCCTCTAGAGTCGGTGGATAGATCTGGCACCTCCAAGCTGTCAAAAAAATCCATGCACTTAACCCCACACACAGGAAAGACAAAAAGATTCAGATCTTGGGAGCAATAAAATACAACATATGTTTTGTGTATCCATAATTGTGATGCCTAACTCATTCAAACTGAACACTGTAAAGTAAAAATCACTACTCTCTCATTTATTATGTTAAAACACACACAAGATGGCTTAAAGATGTAACTTGCCAGTGACCACCTGCTAAGAGGTGAGAGAAATATTCTTACGGCAAAATTGTCATTGATTGACTGGCAAAACCTGCAAATGAACCCAGGGAGGAATTCAGGAATTCAGAAAGCTCTCAAGCTACAAATTCTTGCTGAAAGTAGACCCCAAGTTCTGCTCTCCTAAATTACACGTTTCATTTAACAATGTTTATAATAAGCAAATGATGACTTTGAGGCAAATACAAGGGCAGAGTGGCAATCTGTGCAAACTGCTCCCACCTGGCAGAGCAGCAGTGCTTCCCTCTGCCGCCCTGCAGATTCCTTTGCTGCCTGGGATTCCTCTGGCCTTTCTGATTTGACACTTCCCTTGCTGTTTCTGGGATCAGAGCAAACACATTTTAAATGCTCATCTTTTACAACTCAGTCCCTGTAGTACTGCATATGCCTTTAGGATCTCTCATGGCCGTAATCCTAAAGGTGTCAGCAGCTCAATGAAATTCGTCCCTATTTTATGGGAACTTCTAAAAGTCCAGATGGATGCCTACCTGCATGTGCAGGCACCTAAAATCCTTTCACAATCTGGTCCTTGCTTTGGCCACTTGCTGCTTCATTCCTCCAGCTGATTGATGACAATGAAAAAGCAGGATTCAAATCAGGTTTTAAATCTGCAAACAGCCTGGCTGCGGTGTCTTGTGTGTATTGCTTCAAGGACAGACTTTTTCCACAGGTCCAGCATTTTTTTGCTTTGGAGATTTTTCTACCCGTTATATTTTGTCGTTTCTTGTTCTGCCATAGATACATTTGTTATTTCTCCCACTGAGCAAATAAAAAGAACAACTTGGCTAACTTAGCGTCATCCTCATCGACACGTTCTCTGGCTTCCTCAAGGAGCTGTGTGGCACCCCCTCAAGTCCTTATTAACATCAAGTCAGGGGATGCAGTGCAGTAATCCAGGTGGATAGGAGAGAGAACGAGCTACCAGCAGAGCTGGTCTGACAAACCAGCAGCATCTCCCACCTACTCCCCAGATGCAGCAGCAGCTGTGAGAACAGCTGCAAGAACACAACCTACAGCTTCCAGTCAGCAAGAACAGGGGCAGATCATCAGGAGGTAACACAATACCGATCAGGTTGAGAAATATTTTGCTAGTAGAGCCTACATTGCAGGTTTGACTACAAGCACCATTGGGGAATCCYGCCAGAGGAGAAGAAATCATGGGCAAAACGCCACTGCACAGACCCAGCCAGTCTGGACTCACACGCAAGTCCAACATGCCCAGAATATGTCAGACTTGCTGCGTCTCTCTGTCCTCTGCACAGCCTCTGGCTACCGGGCTGGTGAGTTCAGTCACTTCCAGTGGTTGCTCTCAAGGCCTCCTGGGGGTTTGCACATCAGCCTTCTTGCACGTTCAGGCTTTCTTCCTACAGGTGGCATGGCTCCAGGGGAAAGGGGGGCTTCTGAGRCACTGATTTTCTTCCCAAGGTAACTGGCCAGCAGTTCTACATCCTCGTCCTGTTGTCACAGACCTGTCCAGTTGTATCCCGTGCACGTGAAACTGCCCCTTTACAGATTTTTGCAGCTAAGCCACAAACACTCACCTCTGCTGTATCTCTCTTGCAAAACTGGATGCATCTTCTGACGTGTTGATCGGCAACGTGTRGTGTATCGGGTAGCGGAGTGAGCTGCTCAGCAGGAAGGGGCTGTGCTTGCTGCGGGGCCCACGCTTGGACCGCCCGGGTGGTTCACATACCTCTCAGCTGTAGCACGACTTCCACGGGACCAAATACATCCCATGTAGCAAGACCTGGCGTCAGATCTCACCATGTCCCACCGCAGAATAAATCTGAAGCACTGTTGAACCTTGAGGTGGGCAGTTTCTTGTTTGATATTTACCTTCTGGTTAAGGTAAGTGGGTATGCCACCAGAAGCAGCCATGAGAAAAGGAAAGCAACACTTGGTCAAAATGGCAACGGGAATTCAAAGAGGAAGTGGTCAGTCTTCGCTCGTAACAATTGCAGAACTTATTTTCTCTTCGTTCCCTAAGTCAGGAGAAACTATGACAGTAGCTAGGAAAGGGAAATATTTCTTTCTGTTTCTAAGCATGTGAAGCAGACTCCCCGCTGGCAAAAGCTGCTAAGCACATTTTGGTCAGGGGTGTGTAGAGCCTGCAACTGTACATTGCATTGGGAGCAAAACAGGTTGCGGTACAGGAACCTGCATAAGGGCCATGTGTTAGCTAAGTCCCATTTAGCTCCTGCTTTGCGTAAGCCCTTGTTTTCTTTACAAAAAGGTAAATTCCACTGGTTTTTAATTTCCTTTTCTACAAATGAGAAGTTTGGTGCTTTGAGGATGTGGCCAACTGTGATGAAGAATGTTTTGACGATGAGCGCAACCATGAGGGAAATTACAAAGGGTGGCTAGAAAGAGGGGGACATGTCTTCCAACAGCAGGTGCGGTGTCGTGCCCTGCACCTCGCCAGGGAAGCGGGGAGCTGAGGGGCTGAACGCTCACCAGAAACTGGCTTCAGTGAACTGCCAGCACTGCCTGTCTCTCCTGGCTAATTACGAAGGCTCTTGCAGCTCAGTGTGTAGCCATGCTGGAACAACTTTTTATGGCGCTCCAGCCTGTTCATGACAAATGAGGTCATGACAAATGTCAGCTCATGACAAGTACGAGTCTTTAATTTACTTAACTTTGAAGCTAATGGAAAAGACCTTCAAGGGATATTGGCAATTACCAAGTTTCTGTTAAAAGTGTTTTATTTCTACAGCAGCATCTTTGAAGAAGCAACAATTGAAAGGAAGAGGAGTTCTTTTCTCTTTTCACTTCTGGTCACTTCTGTGCAATGATAATGTTCTTTCCACTTGCATAGTTTCCACCTTAACTTTTTCTTTTCTGTTCTTGTGGGATCAATATCTGTGACGGTAAGTATAGAACATATCTAGGGGGATCTGAGGACACAGGGAATGCCAAATCAATTTCATATTTCACACTGAAGGCCTCCTTTAGCTCTTGCTTGCCAATGTTTTACAGCTATAAACCTGCCAGTCTGCACACTGTAATAATCTCATCATATATCCTTATGAATAGTTTTGCCTACTGACCATAAGATAAAACCTTCCTTGCATGAATCTTGGTATACTTTGCCACAGATCTAGAAAGGTTGAGAAACTTCACAAATTCTCATTTTAAAATTTCTTTTCCTGCTTGTCTGTAAAGATCAAGGACACAAAGGCATAAGAGCCCAACCTCCAGCATTCAGAGGACCCAGGGAAGGTTTTGATGCCAGGAATCCCATTCAGAGGTGGAGCTACTTTTGCAATTACTTTCCATCCCCATAAGGTATTTTCAGGTTTGTCCTTTCAGGGACAAAAAGCCTCTCTGGGCCCTTCTTCCTAGAGACAGTTCCAGGGGGAATAAATATTTACATCTGTTTCAGAGAAATCTCTAGGTCTGGTGGTGGGAAATGTGGAAAGAGTTGCTACCTGCACCACTATCATCAGGTGGTCACACCAGACCAGGCATCCAGCCTTGAGCTTTGGCATGCGGTAGACGACAACAGAGCAAAGTTGCAGAGAAAGGCCTTGCTATGGTTGGGGCCAGAACAGATAGCAGCAACCATGGCCACTTTCATTTTAAAACACAGCAGGGAATACCTTCTACTGTTTGCGTAACAGCCTAGATGTTAGGGCTCTTGCTCTGGAAATAAGAGACCACTTTAATTCCCTTCTCAGCTGAAAAAAAATAAATTAATAATTCAAATTAAAGTAAGTTAGTAGGCTACAAAACTATGCGGGAAGGGAACAAAGTCCATCTCTCTTTTTGAAGATAGGTCAGTGCAAGTCCGAGAGTGACATCACTAGGAGAGGAAGCATAATGGAACCAGAGTCTGTAGTCCACAAGTTAGGCACTTAGCTGGGAGTGTAATCTCAAAGCAAAAGAGGTATGGGAACTAGTCCCATAAAAATRTATAAGGTGTGCTTCCATGGCCTTTGGCAACCAGCGTTCACAACYCCCTGACCTAAGAGTTCATTTTTCTCTTGACCCTGTCCCCCTCTTGTTCCTCGTGGGCTCTGCAGSTGCAGTGCTGCAGCACGGCGATCCCTCGCCGCCCATCGCATCTCAGTTTCAAGAACTGTTAGTCAAAATTTTCAGGTTACTAAAAGGCTGGTTGAGGCTAGTTGTAAAATCAGCGAATACCAGAGTTTCTAGGTCATGTTGGTTTTCATTTGCAACTCTCAGATCTTAAAAATAAAATGCCTGAGAACTTTTCTCCAAAAAGACTAGAATTAAGGGTGAAAAATCAAAATGGTTTGTTAAGGGGAAAATACTTATAACCTCCCTCATAGATCACTGTCACATCTCCAGAATTTGGATGGTGTATTTCTTGTAAAAAACATACTTACTTTCTCAATGAGAAATTTTCTCCTAGCCTGTACTTTTGTGGCAGCAGCATTCTTGAGCCGCTCCGTTAGTTCTCAATCATGTGCTACTGATGAGTGTGGAAAAGAGAAAAGGCGGGTACGACAGGCTTTCATCTTTTTTAGTCCCTGCCTGACTTCATAAAACTGTAAGCCCTGTCAGACCTTATCCTTCCTGGGAGCCTTAGGGCACTTCTGAAAGATTTGAGAGTCTTCTCTTTGAACTTCTGCAATCATCTATGCTTTATTTCCTTTGAAAATGGCAAGTGGGAAATGAGTTGTCCTCCTTTTCTAACTTCCTCCTGCCTGTTGTTTCTGAGGGAGGAGGGAGAGGCCCCTTTTCAGAGAGGTGCAAAGTGCTGGCTCCAAAATTCCCACTGCCTCTAGTGGAGTAGAAAGGCTGAGATCCAGACAGCCCTTTGAACATGCAGGATGCTCTCTGTGAGGCTATATAATACAACATTCACGGCTCATACTGCTCAGAACAGCAGGTCTGCTTTTCAAACTCAGGCTTCTGAAGTGTGAGGTATACAGGTAACCTAGTAATAATGCTGCCTGCCTGTTACTTGCTCTGAAATTCTCAATTGCAGTTAGCATGCAGCTTGAAAAATTCATTTCAGCTGAGACTGGGGTGTCRGATAAGGGACGTGTTGCTCTGGCACTGTGAGTCAGAGGCTCATCTATTCTTTATCTGTGGCAGTGGGAGTACAGACAATGAAAACTGTATCTATGACAGCTCCCTTACTGAAGTGCCAGGGTTACTGTACTGCCTGTAAAGTCATACGAAAGAAACTCTCCAGGTTTCTTTTTTTTTTTTTTTAAAGTACAGACATGTTTGAAACCAAGACATTCCTGCTTCTTGTAGCTGCCAGTTCCTGAGCACGAGATTCAATGTTTTTCTTGTACTTGGTATAAAATGCTTAATCAAAGCCTTCCCTGCTCTGTTTCATTATTTATTATGGTAAAAGTATGAATTACTGAACTTCAGCCTTGGCAGATAAGTGAAACGGGAATGAACTTTCAGCTCTTTGGTTTCAGAAGGTGAGTAAAGCTCTGGTGGAGTTTGCACACATGGTTGGAATAGTTCCCCTCGTTTACACTGGCACAGCTCCACCGACTGCCGCAGCACTGCCCCGATTCACACTTCCAGCAGCAGGGAGTTAGAAACTCAGGGGCCTGAGACAGCTGTAACTTTTTCATATTGCTTGTCCAGTTTACCTTTTAAAACAGAAAATTTAAAATCATACACGAAGAAAAAAAGGATTTTTCTCCTCTGGGTTATTAAGGGGGACTTGCCAGAGAGAGARAGGAAGGAGCTGTAAGTGATGCACCGAGGCTGACCCTGGAAGAAGGAGAGGTTAAATGACAGTATAAATATCTGTTGGCTCTTGAACCAAGTCACACACTGCATTTCTCATGTATAATTCTTTTACATAATGCCCTTGCAATAAGGAGCTCCTTTTTAACCCGGTTTCCCTAGGAAATGTAGCATGCATGTTCACACTGTAGTCTAAGCAGATCCATATGTTTGGGTTGGCTTTTGGGTTACATTGGCATTGTTTGTCTTGGGGATTGGAGGTGCCGGGGGTGGTGGGTCCCGGGGGTGGGGGGCTCTGGTGAGGTAAGTGAGGAGGTACATCCTTGAAACTAGGTAAGAGCTACTAATTAACCCCCTTGTTTCCCAGCAAATTCCTCAAGAGTAATCTGACCTATTCTGACCTATTCTAATTAGCATAGCAAAAACCCCACCCCCGGGCAGGAAAGCCCCCTGCCCAACAAAGCCCCTTCCCCACGGAATATGCGCAGTTAAAAGAAAGGACACGCTGACTTTAAGTGAAGACGGGGCATTACAAGAACCAACAGAAGCAAGGATGACTAAGCGTGGATGTAAAAGTACCGATAACTGTTGCTGGGAATGTACCAAGTGCTAAGGGAGGTGTGCTRGCGCTGTGGAGTCCCCACCATAAAGAAGGACCTGGGCTCCGCCTGTGCGACTGGCTCGTTGCGCACCGGGTGGGGACCCCGCGTGAGGGTCACCACCACCACGTCCCCCCCCAGCCTTCCTCCTGCCACCCGCCATTTGCCCGCTCGCTGGCGTGTGACACAGAGCGAGTCCAGAAGTGAAACCTGGGAGCTGTACTGGGGAGAGCTGAGCGCCCACCTTCCCCCCCCCGGCACAGCACCGCCACCGCGCCCGCTGCGGGGGGGGCTCCGGCCCCCGCAGCTGCACCGGGGCGGGAGCTCTGCCGGAGGGGACCCCCGGGCAGCCGGGGATGCCGCAGGAAGGGGCGATGGCACCGGGCTGCAGGAAGGAACTGGGAGGGTGAGCGGGACGCGGGGGAGAGGTCCGTGGGAAAGCGGCCCCCGTGAGCTTCAGTGCACAGGGCGGCTGAGCCCGACGCGAGACGGACCCTAAACTAAAGAAAGTTCTCTAAAGAAGCAGATGCGTTCTTTCCAAAGCAGCTGCTGGTAAAACAAATTAAGCCAGTTTAATTAAGCTTCCATGTCAGCATCCAGCAATACAGCTCAGCCTAATTTACCGGTCTGCTTAACAGCAGTAGGCAATGTAAAACTAGCGTTTTATAATTTAGGATGGTTTGTTTTAGTATCGTTTGATATACTATACATTGATCTCTGCTTTTAAAAACCAGGGAACACGGAGGTGTCTGCTCGCCTTTGGAAAAGGAAATAAATATTAACTTATCTGCACAATGTGTGAGCGGATCTAGCCATGTTGCAGGAAACTCATTAATCTCACATGGAAAATAAATAAACCAGGAGAGAAAAGGATGGGTGGGATTTTAACTTCCTCTATTTCCGCAAATCGTTATTTTATATGAACAAGTGCATGCCAAAGGTTTTTAAGAGGAAAATTACTGCAAAAGACAAATACGTTTGTTGAATCTTTTAAAAGCTTTTCAGTGGAGGGATAATTTAGGGTGGTGGGAAAACTCACCTGTTAAATGCTGCCTGATAATTCCCACTATTAGATCACATTTTCCATTGCTGATGCCATTGTCAGGCTTGAGCCACCAGGACTCACATTTTCCACGGCAGGTGTCTGCCTAAGTCTGGATACGTGTGATGCGTGTGTGTGTGTGTCAAGRATTGCCTCAGACTGTGTATAAAAACTTCGGCCAAATGGTTCTGCTCTTCAACAAGTATAAGAAAAAACGTGCTGTTTTCCTCACATTTGGAGAAGAAAAAAAAAAAAAGGCAACCTCTTCTTTAGACAGTCCCAAAGGCCCCACACTTTGGAGGAAAAGCTTGAAATTTGGCAGGAGGAGTGCTTAAGCCACTCTGGAAATCCACCTCGGCCTGGCTGAGTTACAGGCCTGAGCAAGATCAGTTTGGTCTTGAGAGAGCTTCACAGCTTGGTGTTTCAAAGATCCTGCCTTCAGTGATTCTGTGCTAGTCTGGGGCTGACCGGGGTAGTTTTCTTCAGCTAGTTTCTCYTCTGCTCCTTTGGACCCTGCTGCTGGTCCAGGGCAACCCAGAAGAAATGGTCACCCAAGGCAGGGACAGGCTGGAGAGGGAGAGGCGAGAGAAGARAAGAAATGAGAGCGCTGCCTGGACAGACACCATGGGACAAGGGAGGAAGGCTGAGATGAGAAGGCAAAGATGGTGATATAGCAGAGCTGGTGCAAGCCAAGGATGGAGCAAAAGAGACCTAGGCTGGGAGAAAGGGATCAGGGCGTCTGTGGCCRCTATACTCACAGTCAATGACAAACACGTGTGCCACAAGATCAGATAGCAGCAGTTTTGTTTGCTGGTGGCGAAAATGTAGGTGTTCACTGACAGCCCATTCAGAATTACACAGTTTTGACAGTGGCAGAAAGTATAGTTCAAGCTAATTTTCAGCCATGGAAAGGTTGSAATGTCAAGGTATAGCCATATTAAAAAAATGAGAAGAACAGGGAAATTGCTGATTGGCTTTATTTTCCATAAAAATATGACTTTGTAGCTGAAAACAGCCTCTACTGGTGTTCTTGCTCTTTCTTCACGGGTGGGAGCTATTGTTGYTCAATGCCTTGAAAATTCACATACTCACTGAGGTGCCTTTATATGGCTTTAGGCTTTAAATGTTGGTCTTTCCCAAAGACAGACATCTGTGACCAGGGTAGCCAGCACTTCCACAATCATCTGTGTATTAGTAAATATCTTTCCAGCATTCCAGATCTGCGCTCACATCATTTGCAAAATTAGAAACTGAGGAGAAACACGGTGAATATCCTGCGCACTAAGTGGCTACCAGTTCTCTCTCTGAGCCCAGCGGTTTATTCTCTGATCACTAAAGCAGCTTAAAACTGAGTAATTTGTATGGTGCTTACCAACCCTACCCTGCCAGGATGCGGCTCTTTCTTCAGATTRATCCATAATCTTTGGCAGTCTGGAATATCTAATAGTAGCAATTTCTAACAGCAAAATATTGCTATAAMTATTCTTCTTTCAGGATTTATGACATCCAAACCACATCTATGGACCCCAAAAGCCACTTGTCGCAATCCAGAGTTATATTTCTATAAAGATGTAAAGCTTAGAAAAGCAAGCAGGTTTAGAATATTTATGAGAAACAGAGAACTTTTAATTTAAGGTAAGAATTAAATTAGTGAGAATGCCGATTTATGGTCATAGGATGGGTGCGACCCTAATTCAGACAAATCTGTTCCTGCTAAGAATACAGGCTGGAAAAGGAAATGAAAGCAAGTGTGAAAGAGACACAGACAGCTTTCGGTGAGTGCAGGAACATCTGCAATCAAATTAAAATGGCAAATAGCATATGACCACAGGATAACTTTTTACACTGTATATTTAGGAGAGCAGGCATAGGGTAGTTGAATTGCTGGTTTGGATGGCAAATACATGAAATTCAAATCAGATTCCATAAACTTCTGGCAGGTAAGTTGGGAGGCAGGAATGAAATTTCAGGGGTGCAGCTTGGGGAATCTTGGGACAGCACAGGACAGAAAGGAAAGGAGGGCACATATGTCATATTTAATGGTCCATCTCTGCTTTCATATTGGACAAAGAAATGGCCATAGTACAACACCCTCTACACCRAGGATCTGTACTGTGATTCTCCCATTTTCCATCCATGCAAAATTCTGATGGAAGCTTTTATGATGGTTTGGGTCTGACAGATGTTGCTCCCCTGAACAGACTCCRTGACATCTAATAATAGCTAAGCTCTTGTAGCCTTTTGGTGTGGGGTCACTAGTTTTTATTTCTTTCCTGTATCAGCTGCCCGCTTTCACAAAATTGAGCTTACCTTTGAGTAAATTCAAACTCATCTTTGAGACCTGTCAGCTCTGATTGAAACTTTCTAACAAATCCAAGAATTATTGGGAAGACACAGACATCTAAGCCTTGATTCTTTAGAAACTAAACAAAAAGGAAAGAAACCAGACACTAGAAAATCTTAGAACATTTTGCATGTAGTGAGAAACCGAATTGGGTTAACGCAAGCACATCAAAGGCTAAAAGTCATTAGGATACCTTCAGAAGTCTCTGCAAAATCCTCCTCCTCCACTCAGCTATTTCAGCGGCTTCAACACAGTGGAGGCTCCGCAGCTGTGGAGCGCAGCCATTACACACACTCCTGCACGCTGCCGTAATTTTCTGCATGGTGACGGGAATGGAACTGCAAGAGGCACTTTTGAAATCTGAAGTAATGCAACCAGTGAATCCTGGCTGCAGTGGATCCTCTGTCTGCAAACGCTGTCTCAGCAATTTGTAGCTGTTTCTGACACCAATGGATCATTACAGGTTTCTACTCTGATGAAAGCTACCTACCCAAAATACCACTCCGATTGTCACTCTAAAGTCACATGCTTGGATTTTGCAAAAAATATTTGCAAAAAGGAGTCGTTTTCTGACAACAAGAGCATGTAATGTTATCTGGATGTAGTTTAAATTAAGTGATACGGTTTTGTTGTACCAACTATTTTGGGGTAAGGGAAGGGATAAAAAAAAGTTACTTACCTAGTCAGTTGGATATGACTGCATTGGAATTAAGTTTTCTCTCTTTAATTTAGAAGTTTAAAAATGAACTGAAATGAACTATTCTCTTAAGTTTTTGATCTCTATCTTGAGCATCTCTGTGAACAATACATGATAGATGTACAGTGCTGAGACCCACAACAAAGGAGCTGGAACTTTTACTCAGGGGTGCATAACTCTTTGATTCAGGCATAAATGTTTCCGTATTTATTAAAAGTTGGCCGGGGGAAATCAAGAATTCCGGAGAAGGAATTATACATATTTCTGATCATGTTGATATATGTCTGAAGAAGAAATTACTATTCCCAAAACAAAAATGGGTAATTAAAAGTTATGCTTTGTGACTCCAGAATTTGAAAAAAAAAAATCATGTGGCATCTAATTAATGTCTATATGATTACTTTCATGTCTTTTCTCAGGGGTAAGATATTTATAGCCACATACAAAAACAAGAAAAGGGCCTAAGGGAAAGCAAACAAAACCCCACCACCCAGCACCTTAACTGCAGCATCTGCAAGCCAGCAATCATGGAATACTTGATGAAGTGCTTAAGGCTAGGAAGGCTGATAATGAGATTTCTTTTAAGTTCACAGTGCTGCACATTAAAGAGACACTGCCAACCTGATTCTGAAAGGAAAAACATTACATAGCACACACAAGCTGTTTTTGTTTTTATAGAAGAGTCTTTTTCATCAGCCTTTGCTGGTGTCTAGAAAGACAAACAGGTTTAGTAAGCAGCATACTTGATCCACAAGTTTTCCCCAGTGTTTTTGCATTTTGTCTACTTCGTAACTCTTCAGTTCTGACGCCRCGCCTGGCAAGTGCCCCAGAGAGGACAGTGGTTCTGAGCTCCCACCCGATCAGTGCAAAAAGCAGGAGCTCCCCAAGATAGGGCCTTAAGCAGAATATAYTAAAGGCCACCTGCACACAGTGACGCTGACTGCATGCAAAGTGCTGTCACATGTACAGCATAAACAACCTGGAACCAGATRGTTCCACCTCTCTCTCTCTGGTCTGTTCAGTACTAGAAACCACCACATTATTTGCTGCAAGATCAGATCTGGTGTTTCCAGAATTACGTGTGAATTATCAAGTTGAAGAAAAGTCTAGTCAACTTACTTTAAGCCTGCCTTTCAATCCTTTTTTATGAAACCAAATAATATTTTACTGGTGCAGAAGCCTTATATAGAGGGACTATAACCTTTCTTATAAAATAGCGTACGTGTAGTCTTAYGCTTATCCCAACATAGCTGTTTCCAGGAGTTTCTTTGCAACAATGTCCTTTAACCCTTTCTGTTGGGCTTTCCTATTCTAAATGGAAGTGAAGTGGTAATGCTGGCATGTTCCAGCTGCCTGCACGGACTAGTCCAAATTAACTTTCCTGTTTTTCCTATCATCTACTGTAATTTTTTCTCAAGACCCCCGGGGATGAGAAAGAACGCGAGCTGACAAACAGGTAGAGCACATAAATGTATCTGTATTCAGACAAAAATACATTCAAAYGATATTAATGTTGCACAGTCAAACACGAAAACTTGGCAAAGCTAATTTTGTAATTTTAACTTTTAACATAGTTTTTACTTACAACATTGCATATCTGTTTTTCAATCCTGCTGTGGGTATGAATCCATTTCTGAACCAAAAGCATCTGTTGTCTGCCAGACCCTTGTTCCCATTGTTGCTGAAACTGGAAAATGATCAGTGAATGACACAGGCGACTGCATGAAGAAACGGGATTGCTTTACAATTAAGATAGCAGAACGCTGTCCCTGGAGGACTGGAGTCTGCTCTGCTTCTGCTAGAGAGTTCCTGCAGAGTGGGTCTTATTATGTTAGTCTTTAATTTCACACCCCTCATTTTGGGTGCTGACTCGATAACCTAGGATTTGATTTGCAGACACACTCAGATGATAGCTGTAGCTGAGATGATATGCAGGAACTGTGCTTTGGATATATGAAGTGACATACAGCACTAGGTGCTACCAGCGAAAAGGAGGTCTTAAGAATCACAAACTGAAATTAGGGGATACTTTTAATCTAGCTTAATATGCAGGTTTGACAATGTAATGCTGTAATTGCTACAGAAACTGGAAAAGAAGCGTTAGCACTGTCTGTCCATCTCCACACCCATYTAATACTGCAGGGCTGGATTCCCACGACATGGCAAAAAGCTGCTGAAGACAAAAGTGCCACTTCAACAGCACTGCCCAGCGCTCTCCTGGGCTGCAGCCACCCGCGCCTGGAGCCTGCTCTCCTGGCAGGACAGGCAGCATCCCTGGCGTGTCCTGGTAAGTTCTCATGAGTGACATTTTGTGAGATTTCCTGCCAGAAYGAATTATCAACATGATCACATTCWCTAAGTATGTTAAAAAGGACTGTCARGAGACAAAGTGTGGCTGACAGCTCAGAGTAACCCCCAGTACCATCTGACATACTAGTCCACTGGTCAAGCCTTCAGTCATCCTTCCTCAAGGAGTATCAGTGGCAACCGAGGTGCTACTCTGCGGTAAAAGTTTTCACGGTGCTGTGGGCCACCAGCCCACCCCTGGAGCTCTAGAAGAGTAATTCCCACMATCCTCTGTGCTAGCACCAGCCTTATTGAATGTATTTGTTCATAGTCTTCAAAACACCAGGTATAAGAGATTCTTAAATACTGATGGTAGCTGGTTAATAAATGACAGTAGACCGGCTCAACCCAAATGGTGACATGTCACTGCAGAGAGAAATGAAGACCAGCATCAGGTATGCCAAAGGCTGTGTGGGTTAACAACCTTCTGCACACAAAAAACCTGGAGACAGCTGGAGTTTTTGTTAAACACAATCCAGAGTAAGAGGATCAGCCTAGCTTGAGCACTCACAGTCATGGCCATACGCGGTGGTCAGAGGAGGAAGATCAGGAGCTATTTCCAAAATAAGTGCAAGAGTCTACCCAGGAAGACAGCACTAAGTATAATAATCAKTATCTGCTACTCATTTGATGAGTGCTGTGGCCCATGATACGTTTCATCCACAGCAGATTTCACCATTTTTATCTTGCCATGATTATTATTATCRGTAGATTAAAATCAGTAAAAGTCATATTGTTACCCGAGACAGCCAAAACCTCGCCGCCTAATATCTGGCATCAGAATGCAGCCAACAGCCTGACCACCAAGTTGAGAGCAAGTAAAAATCACACTAAAAGATCTAGAGGATCCACCCTGGAAAAGATGCACATGTAGCAGGTGACTTCACTGACTCGCCATGCCAGCRGGAACGCCACTTCCAGGAACTCCCGCCGTCAGCAAACCTTCCCAGCGTGGGCTCCCGCGTCCCTGCTAGAGCCGGTCGAGAGGGCACGGCACGGTCCCCTCTGCAGTCTGACAGTGCCGGCTGCTCGTGTCCTGGGCTCCCTCTTGTCTTCTCAGAGTGAACACTTACAGGCCTTGGACAATAAGAATATAATTTGGCTGCTTTTTCTTTTGTTGCAACTCTTGCCKTATTTGTTTTGTTCACTGACATTCATTAAAAACAACCCCTCTATTCAAAGTCCCAGCTGAGCCTACACCCACCATCTCCTTGCCCAGGTAATCTGAATTCCCTCCTGACTCTTCTGCCTGGCTCTCTCCCATCTGGGACTGCTCACTCCATCCAGCTGCCAGCACTACCCACCTCCGCTGGCTTCTAGTGCCAGCCTCTTTCCTGGGACTGCACTCTCAGTGCACCTTCCCTCTCCATCCCAACTTCTCTACCAGTTTCTTTTTCTTGTGCCCCGGTTTCTTCAGCAATTTGTTTCCTCCATCCTGCATTCACCTCTACCACCCCTTTGGTCTACAACCCTAATATCCTTGTTCTGGATCTTCAGTCTCTGCCAGTTGTCATCTCCTKTGGTGGCTTCAAAATAGTACTCCTGTCCTGCCAATTTGCAGTATCTGCCTTCTCTGCAAGTCCCAGTTTTCATCCCACATGCTCCTACTTCCATTACAGCCTGCTGGTTCTCCACAGCAAGGCCTTAGATCTGGCTCTTGCTCTCTCTGCCTCTGAATCAGATAGCTTCTTCCTTCACATTGCCTAGATGCCAGCAGAGAGGTCACTGAAAGTGCAGGAAAGTGTCCCTGCTCTCCATTCGTTGCTTGGCTCCAGCATGTAGCAGCTGGAAACAACCATTATTGGGAAATTCTGTCTCCATCGTGTAATCCTGGGCTGCAGCATGTATAGTGGCTTTGTACAGAGAGTGCACGCCCAGGCTAGGAGCGGAGAGGGGCTGGAAAGCCTTACTTGAACTGTGGGAATGATGCACAAACATCAGGACTGTAACTGTGAGAGGCATAAGACTCTGGGAGAGTCTTAACCCTTATGCAGTAGCAAGTGTCTCCATAAACTGAGATTTAAAATACCCTAAAATTTGGCTGAATTAGAGTAGATTTTTTTTAGTGCAGTGAAAAGCATCTGACAGAGGCCTCCCTTGTTCAATTTCAAAGCAAACTTTCTCCATAAAAAGTTTGATTGTTTTTTTCCCTATTGAAAAACAATATACCCTTCCTACATTTAATTTCAGAAATGACTAAACACTTCAGTTGATATTTTCTCCGGGCAAGAAATGATGCAGACAATCAGTATAGACTTTTCCAGTCTGAATCAGTGTAGCCTGGCACAAACAGCTGAAAGCCGGGTCTTGCGTTGGAAATGTCAAACCCTGTGTAACAGGCTGTATGGGCTTTTTAAAAACTCAGCAGAGCTGCTCTCCCTACCTTGTGAATGTGTTGGGAATCAGCCCTTCAGCTGATTCCCAGCAAGCAGATTTAAATAGGTTTCCAGCTTAGGGAGAGAAATGGTTGTTTGTCTCTTAGGGGAGCCGTTCCTTCCTCCCTCCCCTCCCTTATATGTGCACATACATGCACAAAAAAAAGAGCAAAACGGGGATAAAGGCAGTCTCCAGGCGGAAAAGACCATGCCCCTATAAAGACCGAATAGCACTTTTGGCAGATCCGAACAGTACTAGACTTTAAGTGAGTTGAAAATAAAAGACTGATCGTGAGATTTTGCACTAGATTGGCTGGCTTGTGCTGGCAGGCAGCACGCACAGCCAGCCTGCTTACAATTCACCCTAGATGAGCTAACCAAAAATAGAAACCAAAGAACCACAGTGCATTATCCAGACTAGAGAGGTAAAAATGTTGACTTGGAAAGACCACTCACAGACAAAATGACAGAACTAAGCTGTAGCCACTTGCCTTTCTGCCAGTCATGTTAAGAAGGCACTAAACTTCCAGTCACAGAAAGAGTAGAGCTCCTACTTCAGCCCTCTCCAAAGCTGGCACAAGAGGAGTGTGAGGAAGGAGGAGGAGTATGGCATTCACCAGCTCTGGTCGGACTTAGGGTCCCTATTTCTGCTGATCCTGAGCGGCTCATAGTCCCATTGGGTCTAAATCGCCTTTCACAGGTAGGAGCTTGTGCCCGGGCACAGGGGAGGAGTTCTGGGAAGTCTGAGAAGCGACGACTGCTCCGCCTGGGAAGGAAGAACAGGTTTGCCAGTGGATTTATGCAGAAGACATGCGTGATCGACTTCTTTTCTGGATGTGAGCTCTGCTGCAGCCTGAGCTCAAAACATCTCTGCTTGTTCTGAGGAAGAGGTAAATCTGAGACTACCGCGCTACTGCCCGCAAGGCATTTGCCTGTGCTTGACTCATCCAGATCCAATGAACGAGCACAGGAGCTTGTGCTCAGGCATCTGGCACATATCGGGAAGCTCTAGAGCTTGTGCTGTTGCGGTCTTTTGGTACAGACTAAATGCAACATAGCTGGGTGTAAGCCTGATTTTAAGGGTAGGCTTGACCACATCTTGCTAGGTGTAAGAGGAAGGTATAGACCTTGCTAATTTTTGGAGGAAAATTTGTATTAATTTCTGGTGTCTTTCCTGATATCTGGAGGAGCACATGGCACTCAGTTTTTGTCAGGCAACCCTAGTAAACATTAGTTTAACAATTTGATAGAGAATGAGTATGCTTAATAACAACTGATAACAGCTGGACTGATAATGAGCATCTCATCAGTAACAGGTGCTCATTTTTCAGCCTAGAAAGATCCTCTCTAGTACCCACTAAATGTATGAGTGCTGGTGGTGAATCTCAGGTGTTATGGCTGCTGTAACRTTGTTTAATTACAGAGACATTCACAGGGCTGATATCTTTTGCCTGTTCTGGACTACCATCTCCCCAGCTCTGATATTCCCCAATTTGCAGCCACGTACATAACAACATTTGGGAATTGGGAGGGCCAGGTTAGCTCCAAAGCAAACCTCTTTCCTCTGGAACAGACTGTTTCCTAGAGGCACTCAGCATCAGTTACCCCATTTTCCTCTTAGCATAATATCACTGATTTATTAGAGAAGTTTTAAACTCAGAACATGCCACAAGTGTATGCCAGTTTGTGAAAAAATACATCTGGGTCCCTCTTCTTTATTAGATGATGTGCTTTTGTGAGATTATAGTTGTGTATTTCCTGTTAATCTTGGCGTCGTGTCTGTACCTAAGCAGTTGCCTCTTTTCTAATGCATTCCATAAAGATTACACTTGGGACTGTCAACTGTACATGATGACAACTTAAGATAATGCCAAAGGGGTCTGTTTTCCATTCTATAGCCAATGCACTGCCCAAAGGGAAAGGAGCAGCGGGTTGTGTTCATTGCTTTAGCTCTGGTTTGCACAGGTGTTCTGCACTCTGCCTCCCGGCTGCAAGAGGGAATTAGGCAGGGTTTAGGAGAGAAAATGTAGGGAAGTGAGATCAGGCAATCAGATAGCAAAGTAAAATGAAATAATAGCTGCTTATCCAACCAAATTCTATTCTTCTTCATACTTCTGTCTGCCATTCAAAACCACATGTGACTGGTGGATCACACTTGCTAGCTTCTGGTGTCGATCTCTGAGCATCAGAGTTCTCCTTAGTCTGTGAGTGGAAGACTAAAATGCACATGCAGGATCACACTCACGAAGCAGCACATTCTTGGCTTGCAGCCACATCCAAATTCATTAATAATAGTAGTTTTCCGTAACTGCCAGGAAAGATAAAGAAAGCAGTGACATTTTAACTACCTTGTGATGCAAATAGTTCACTCTCCCAGGAGTGCAGCAAACTAAAGTGGAAGCCTAATTAGGGATGATACATCCTAAACTTTGCATTCATTATGTTTTTAATTCTTTCACAACTCCTCCACAAATCCTGAAGTTGTGTTATAAGAAACTTCAACATCAGCATTTAACTCATAAGTACACCTGTGTTTAGAATTATTGCAAACACTCATTTTTTTGTTCTTATGTGTTTTTCTTCTCTCCAAGCACTGTATTAAAACATAATATGAATATTAAGAAGTATGAAGGACATGTCTGCTTTTGGTTCAGTGCAGTTTGGTGGTGGTAGATGGCTTAGTTAAGCAAATCCAAACCATTAAACAAGATTAAATAAGATACCAGTAGGTGTGCCAGGGATCAGGAGGTGGCAGCAAAACTCTGAGATGTTTGATTTCTGCATGTCTGTAATAGAAGTGTTTTAACTGCAAACCAGAATTAATAAATCATGAAAGTGTGAGATTCTAGTAAGAAAAACAAGGGATGGTCAGACACTGATTATACAATGAGGAATTGTATGAAAAACTGTTGAATTACATGGATTGAGAACTGCCACCATTACAATCTGAAATAACATTCATAATTAATATAATTAACTTTTCAGAACAGGAAGACTCCAAGTCAGAGAACGCTCCAAGTTGGAACTTCTCAAGTTGGATGGAGTAGCATCAAGGGATGTATTGCAAAGTTCAGCAAATTGGACTGTAGCCTGATGATTGGACAAGTTTATATATATATATCAGTAGCATGAAATTGGATGAAAGAACATAAAAACTACAGAACAGCTTATCTAATACAGTTTGGAAGCAAGATCATAAGGAAGACATCCAGGAAAGAATTCAAAGTAAAACAGAATTTGAAATATCAATCAAAAAGGTAAATTGTTGTGAGACAAATTGTTGTATTTCTGCTCAATCAACTTTGTTTAGTTTCTACTTTGTAAGTGAGAAGTTGGTGGTATGAATGGCAGAAGGGATATCAACATGGTTTGCAGTAAGGAAAACTGTAAGGCTGAGCAAGAAGAACAAGAGATATTTGGTGAAGGGACAAAATTGAGCTTGGTTATTTATCAAAACTGTATGAATATTCAAAATAGCTTATGCACAGCAAAAACAGCCATGGCAAGGTCATTGAGCATACAGAAGAATAAAAAGGTCAGACCAGAAGATGTCTGACTACATCATATATGTACCTTTATGATAGCTGGATCCTGAGGAGAAATTCTCATATATCAGAAAATCGTAAAGGTCGTCTCAGAAAAATACTGAGAACTCTATAGATTGCAAAAGTTTACAAGTTGAAGGGAAAAAAACTGATGTATTTTGAGATTTTTATAAATATAATGAAAGAAGAAAGTWAAAATTACCTTAAATGCAGCTAGAAAAATTCAGAAATTGCTAAGGGGGACTCACAGACAGATTGCACGTGAACATSAAAATATCGTAAGCCCTGTTTCCTCAGGAAAACAACCTAAACCAATGAAAAATAATGTTTAACATATTTTAATATTTATTCATATTAATGTATTCAAGCTCCATGTGCCCTACACAAACATGACAGATATCTACCRTATCACTCAGAAATTTGGAGTCTCTAGAGCACTCCTTTGCTTTAACAAACTAGGATTTTACTACAGGTTGCATCTGTAATAGGAAGACCAGGCAAATAATGTGTACTCATGAATGTGCATGTTCTTTCAATAAAATCATTTGCATAATTCATTTACTGTACCTAGATTTACTTCAGAGTTTTGCTGAACAACAAATTTCAAAAGGTTTTGCAATTATAATAGGAAAAAGTGAGAAAACAAAATAAATATGCTTTTAATAAATGAATCTATTTTTACATATTTTCCAGTATCCTCAATTTGAAATGACTGAAACATTGTATTTTCCAGTATCCTCAGTTTGCAATGACTGAAACAGATTTTTTGCTGGTTCCAGTTCCATTCAGCCAGTCCTTCCTGCTAGCCACAAGCCTGTCTGCTGGAATACTATGAAGATGAAACAGTAACACAAAAAACCCAGCACACATTTACAATGCATCAAAAAAAAAAAAAAAAAGATGTCTACGACTATTTATTTCACTTGCACCAACAATGCTGGAATTTGAGACAGAAAAATGGATAATATTGATTTTACTCGTATCAGAGTAAAATCAAGGAAATAAAAAACTTGACTGGAGGCAGCTGTCACAAATATTTTGGGAGCCATTCAAATATATGTGTTTAAAAAAAAACCCTGTTCTCTAGGAAATTTTCTAAATAAGCAAGTCTGGTAAACTCTTCTGTAAATGTAATGTGATACAAGCCGTGTGCCAAAATCCAGAGAACACAGCTCGAATGCTCTGAACAGAGTGGGAGACACCTGAGATGGCTCTGTTAAATTATGCAAGAATCTCAGCTATGCACAGCAGAAGTGTCAGTGTCAGGAGGTGAAGAACACCAAAGCAGTCTCTACACACACACAACTAAACATATTTAAAGCAGGAGTTCTCAAATTGTCCCACAGGGCTGGCCACATTTTGAAGAGAAACTGGCTCAGTTTCACTTCCCATTAACGATCATATAACATCTTTGTGCCAGATACAGCAATTGCCTGCATGGAAAAATAATTTCAGGAAAGTATTTAATATGTTTTAGCTGCCTTGTAACAACTTAGCAACTGAAGAGAGAGGTGCCAACACCTTGTGATCGGCTAGATCTTTAGAGGCAACCAGGAAGATTCTGTGGGCCTACAGTGATCTGCAGATGTGGTACCACCTGAGATGTCTTTCTACTGCTGCCCTCCCCTGAGGGAGATGTAGGATGCTGCTTTTGCAGATTTCCAACCATGTCAGCAAAACAGAAGAAAATCCCCCAGCCATATCGGTCATGTCTAAAGTGTTTTGGGGGCTAGTGTCTCACAACAGCTTCTTAAATGTCTTACTTCTTCCTGTCCTTTTCCACCAGAGAAACCCCTGGGAGGAAATTAAAGGGTGAAGGGCATCTAACCTGCCTAAATTTAACTCCCTAGCTTTTGCTAGTCTGGCTCTTAGACTTTCAGACTCAGACTGATTTAATGGCATTGGGATGCTTAATTCTTAACTAAAGTCATGCTGGAGAATGTCCTCTGGAGGTGGTTGTCTCCCTTGGGTTTGGAAAAAGCCCTGACCCATGGAAAGCTCTTCATTCTCTCCTTAGTTTCATCTCATTTGCTATCTCACGGGAGTGTTCAGCTTACAGGAGTGGCTTTGTTTTGGGTTTGTGGAGAATACGCCCTATTTCAAAACCGACGGAGGGCTCAACTCACTCTTGCCAAACCCTACAATAGGAAAAGAAGGATAATACTTGGATGGGTACAATGGCAATTCATCTTTCTGGCCGGAAGCCTTGTTTTGGAGTTTTGTTGCTTAGTGTCTGTCAGCACTTTCATCCTGGGGAATTCAAGTTTCTCCTACAACAGCCTGGCCTCAACACAAAGTTTGCATATAAAGTATCAGAACTCAGAACTGTTTTTTTTTAATTAATTTTCCAAATGAGGTTAAGTCTTAAGATATGAAAAAGTACTTGGGTGGTACTCAGCATAAAAAGAAGGAAAATATTATCTTGGCATTTGTTTAATCTTGTGAAATATTTATTTAAAAGGAAAGCAAGGTGACTATTTATAAAGTATGATCTCAAAAAACACAAAAAATATGTATTCATCCAGCAACTGGGCTACATTTTGAGATGTCTAGCACCTCTAGGCATTGTAATTACTCTACTGTCTTTGAGAATAATTTATTCCAAAACTAACCACATATGTTCAACCGGTTTCCTTTCAGGAATGCTTCAGCTGCTGATGGATCACAAAAGGAAGGATCATGTCCCAGGTCTTTGAAGATATGGATAAGAAGGAAGTAATTGTTAATGATTTGCTGATCTAAACAAAAAACGATTGACAACATAATGAAATCACGTAATCCTGTAGTGTGCCAGAAACCTGTAATTTTAAACTGAACAGGAACAAATGTCAGAGGAGGTTGAATGAGATTAGTTGCATTATACACTACACAACTATATGTGTCTAGTAATAAAAGACCTACCCCAAGAAATGAGAGGAAACTGTAAGAAACTAATAGTCTTCTGGAACTGTTTAGGTATCTCAATGAATTTTTGTCACAATTAAACACTTCACTTGAAATGCTACTTGCATTAGCATTTCCTGCTAATGCAGGAAAGTCCCACTAAGTACAGGAGAATTAAAGCTGTCCAAAACCACCTGTAATGACATATTTTGAGATTAGCCAAGAACTAGTATCAGTACAGCCTGATGTAGGCGAGGGTTGCACTTCTGCAAGGTGGCTGTGCAGTGCACTCAATGCCAGCCTTTCTGGACATTAGACAGCACTGTTGTTGCAAACACACGTATTTGTAACACCAGTTTATTCCTTCGTTTGGAAAAGACTGGAAGAATCCGTGGCRTATTTTATTATATGAAAAATAAACCCATTAGGAATAGATTAATTGAATTAATAAAGTCTCATCCTTTCACCCACAGATGTGACTGCAGCCTGTTCTTCTGGTGAAGCCACCACTGCCGTTGCCAGCTACCGAGCCCTCTCCACCTCCCAGCCCCTACCTGATGGCCTTACTCATCCTGCTCTTCCGCCCTGACTCCCTCCTGAGCGCACTCTCTACAAACTGCAGAAAATTATGTTGTGTGTGCGTGGCTGCGGAGCTCTGTCAGGCAGGAGGCCAAACCCAAACCCCCATCACACCACCCGTGAAGGCTCCTGCTGTCCCCCGGGCGCTCTGGAGCAACACGGCGTCCCCTGGCCACAGGCAGCAGCACCAGGAGATCCCACACCAGGGAGGGCCGGGGAGGGCCCAGACCACAGGTGAGCCGTGCGTGGGTCACCCGCCACGCCGCGTGGCCAGCCACCACAGCGGGAACCGGCAGGTCTGCTTCCCCTCAGCTGCCGTGACAGACCCCTCGCGGACTCCCCCAGCCCCAGTTTTTGCCGCGCTGCCGAAACCCCCCCAACTCCGAGCTGCGAGAAGGCACAGCCACGCCGGGCACGAGCGGACCGGCACCGGCACCGGCACCGGCACCGCCACGGCCACAGAGCCGCCGGACCCACCGCCGCCGCGGGGGCGCGGCCGCAACCCGCGCCCGCCGAGCCCCCCGCCACCTGGCGTCACGCGACCTCCGCGGGGCGGGCCGCCGCCTTCCCCCGCGGCCAATCGGCGCTCCGCTTTGCGCGGTCCTCCCGCCTCTAACCAATAGAGCGCGAGCCTTTCCTTGGAGTGGGGCGCTGTGCAGGGGGGAGGGGGGCTGGGGTCGGGCCTGGCGAGCGGCCGTTGGGCTCCGCGCGCCGCGGAGCCCCGCCCCAGTGGGAGGGGCCCGGCGCGCCCGGCCCGGCCCAGCGCGGCGGCGGCGATGGGGCGCCGGGGCGTGCGGCTCCGCGGGTAGAGGGAGGCTGGGGCGCGCCCGCCGCCACCCGGGAGGCCCGGCCGCAGGTAGGAGCCGCGGCCCCGCGGCGCGCAGGCGCCTCCTCGGGGCGAGGGGGGGTGGTGCCGTGCCGCGCCGCGCGCGGGGGTCCACGAGCTGGCGGGGGGCCCCGCGTTCCGCCGGGGCCGGGGTCAGGGCAGGCGCTGAGCGCCGCCGGGGCGGGGGGCTGCGGGGGCCGCGGCGGGGTTGCGCTGTGCCGGCGGGGCCGCGGGAGGGCCGGCCGGTGTGAGGGGATGTGGCAGGTGCCGGGCTGTGGGGGCTCGGCCCCTGGGGTGCGTGTGGGGGGTCCGTACCCACTGCGCGGGGCGCCGGTTCCAAGATGGCCCCCGCCCCCACCGGCCAGCCGCCGCCCGGGTGAGCCCCCCGGGCGTGTGCGAGGCGCCCGGGGAGCCCCGCGGTGCCGTGCCCCGCTTGCCCGCGCGGGGGTTTCCCTTGGGCTGAGGCGGCTCCCGCCGCCACTCGCAGCCGCGGAGGTACCGTGAGGAGAGGTCTCGATCCGCGCCCGCGGGAGGCAGGCCCGGAGCGGAGATCTCCCCCGCGGGCACCGCGGTGAAATCCACCCGGGGGGAGAGGTGAATTTAATCACGGCTAGTGCTTCGGCTGTGCCTCGCTTTTAAATCCTGCCGGGCTGTCGGGAGGAGTTGAGGAGAGCTCGTTTATAGCAAGTAATGGATGTGCTTAAACCATTAAGGGACATCAGACTACACAGCCGGACTCAGCAGACCTGTAAACTTTAACTTACAAGTTATCGCTACCATGAGGTATTTTTATGAATTGGCTCAGTATAACTTAATTCACCTGTGAAACCAGCTCCTTACTGATTTTATTAATGCCTACGTTTAATCTGTGTTGAGCAATAAATAGCGCTATTAATTTGGCATGTTGCATGTGAAGAATGTAAATGATAATATTTTATGTTAGAGCTTGGAAGAGCAGTAGATGCCTTTGCATGCTACTTTTGTGCTTTCACCTCTGAATTCCTAGCTTTGCTTCATTTACTCTGTATTTATAACAAACTGCCTTTCTGCGTTTCCAGAGCTTTTTCTTTGGTTTGATTTGATTTCTTAAATAGCTCACCACATCTTTGCCTTTCCTTCCCTCTAAATAAACTGTAGAATAACTTCAGGGGCAATAGCTTTCAGTGATTTTTGGAGTTCTCCCTTATGAAAAAGACTGAATAATCTGGACAGTGGTGACCAGCATCTTTAGACCTCATGGCGATCTTTGGTACTTGAATTCAGCACTTGTTTTTTCCAGTTAGATTTTTTTTGAATGASGTTCAGAGTTCTTATTTTAAGTTTACTTAGATGAAGAGCCCTGTTTTAAGAGGCATGTTTTTTTGTTAAACTTACCTTTTGTAGGTGTTCATTTTAAAATGTAAATAGTAATTAGAATTTTGAGGTATTATCATCCTTCAGGTCCCTATTATGGAGGGATCTTTACATCTTGGCCATATTTACAGAAAGATCCTACYTAATTTACAATTAGGTTATTCACTTACTGAAAGCATTGTTTGCTCTAATTGATGTGGGTGATCAAATCTCTAATCTCAGAAATAACATTAGGATTTTGCTAGATATCACTGTTTGGACTAAGTGGGGTTTTTTTTGTATTCACAATGGGTGATTGCATGTAGCTTCTAAAAGCAACAGTTAAATTAAGTTTTGGGTTTTAATCTCGTAGAACTAGGGAATGAATGAATGAGACTCATCAGTTTCAACTGTGCCTGTTTATTCATCAGAATGAAAAGGAGCGAAGCAGTAACCTAAACAGKGAAAAGTTGATTTAAATGATTTCAGACTCAGAATAGCTTTGGACTTTAATGTGAATGTGTTTATATTTACATGTGTGCACTTAAAAGGAGACAGAGGAAGTCCCAGAGCTGCAGATTGCTGTCAACTGGCAGAGTACATCAAGGAAGGGTTGCTGTATGTTTACTCTGTTCTTGTTCTTTTCTTTAGGCATCCACTAGCAGTCCTTATTAGAGACAGGATACTGTGTCAGATGGACCTTGAACCTGAGCTAGGATGGCATTTCTGTGTTTGTAATAAAATGTTTTCTGTGTAGTAGCATGCAATTTGGAATTTAAATTAGGTGAGTGTCAGAGCTGAAAGTTTTTAAGAGTATAGTATAAAAGTCAATACCAGGTGCAGAGAAAGCAGGCTAATGAATGTACTATTACTTTGGATGCTTATTTGCATTTTTGTTAGCATTTATATGACATCCCAACTCCTGATAGGAAATGGTCACAAGTATGTTTTCTAAGTGGCAACTTCCAGTCCTTTCCTGAGTACCTTGTGGGAGTACTGTGGTTCTCACGAAGACGTTGTTGGAAGCTGCAACTCCCATCTGTTCTTATGATGTTGCAACGTTGCCTTTTGCTGAAACCCCAGCCTTAGTTCTGCTTTCCTGTGCTGAATCTCTCCTTTTTATGTGGCAAGCACCTGGGCACCCATGAGCCTTTCGTTTATCTCTAGCATATGGAAGGGTGCAGAAGGGATCTATAAAAAGTAGTTCAGTAGCATCTTCCCTCTAAACTGGTTCCTCTGCGTTAAGGTTTGCTGTAGAACTTGCTATGATAATAAGTAAAAGCAGGGAAAAAAATCTGGTCTTGCTGCTAGCAAAGTGTCTGTTAATTGTCTTCTAGAAGTATATTTTGGAAAGTTGTTGCAGTGAATTAAGCAAGTTTCACCATCTAGAACTACGTGAATTATGTGTAGGAGTCATGAAAGCTTCCCACATAGTTGTGCTAACGCAGTTTAATCCCAGCCTATGGTGTATATACTCTTCCTGACCCCATCTCCTGAAAAGTTTTCATCCTGGTTGCTACTGTTTTGTGTTCATTAAGGAAAAGATGCAGTGTATTAACTTGTCCCTTCCTAATTTTAGTCTTAGAAATGTAATAATATAACAGAATTCATTTATAGTGGTTTGTGGGTGTTTACATCACAAGTGACATCTTACTTACCTAATACAGTGCCTTGCCCTGTATTGGTAGAGAGACAGGGAGCAAGCATTACTTAATACACTTCAAATAACTTTTACAATGCAGTATCCTTAACATCATTTGACAGTTCAGGCCACTAGCTCTGTCCCATGTCATGTTGGCTGTATGGCAGGTCTGAGAACAGTTCTGAGCCCGCGCTTGTGTATTTTACAKAACAATTTTGACCATAACCGTGAGGTATTCAGTAAAGTTCTTTGACAAGTGAGTTTCCAGACATGGCGATAAATGATAGAGGTACATTGACATGCTCTTTATTTCAGCTAGCAGTCTTGCATTTAGGGGAAAACCAGCAGAAAGCAAAAATAGCGCGTCTGAAGATGCACAAAACTTTACTTTGGTGTTCTTGAATATCTATGTTCGTTTTGCTTAGCTACCAAAGAACACAACTTGAATTTTCCCCCCACTTTGGAAGGCTAACAAATTCCATGTGTTCTTAAGCAATAGCATAAAGCACATTAGTTTTCAGGACTCCAGGTTTTGTCCTGAAAATGGTTTATCAATCTACATTATGAATCATGGGTAGAATCAACCTTATCTCCCAGTTGTTAGCTCTGGAGAAAAGATGAGCTGCTAATGTAAAAGAGTTTCAGTATATTTAATCTCTTGGGGTTACATCTTGTTACTGTGGCCAACATCTTGGKTTTTGTCACTTTTCCATTCAGCTGTGAAGGCTAATGTGATCCCTCTATTGCTGTTATTATGTTACTTACATGAAATAACAGATCAAGTTAAAATCCAGCCTAGACAGTAGCCCCTTAAAGTATGTCATATTTTAATAAAAGAGTATTTTAATAGAATAAAAAAAATCAACCTTGGCAGTTGCTTGCTAGTTTTAAAGAACAAAAATTCAAGCTTTCTTAGTTCTTGAACCATGTGCAGTATAGTCAGTGATGTAATAMGCCTGCAACCAAAAGCTCCTGAAATGAACTCATCATTTACATCCTCAATGACATCAGTATTTAAAGATAATCATTGAACCAATCCATAAACTATAACTACAAGCTATAGTAGAGAACTATGAAATTGGAGCTGTGAACGTTGTAGTTTGCAGTGTACAGAAGAGATGGTGGCATACAAACATGGAAAGAATAGGCCCATCTTGATGTTTTCTACCCAGTTTTGACTGTTAGGTGCTTGCCATAYGTGTAACAGGGTTGCCATGGCTCTGTTCCCCACGTGTATTCTGTGGTCTGCTGCTCCATTTCTGCTCCTGCAGTTTATTGCCAAGAGGCGACTTCAGGTGTTTCCAGTTTGTATGAGGAGTAGGCAGTGCATAATGCCAGGTGGAGTGTTGAAAAAGACATTTGCTGAATGTCAGCGTGCACAGCTAGTAATGGTTTTGAGGTTATTGCTGACTTTCCAAAGCAGCGTGATTAGCTATCATGAAGCAAAGAAATTAGCATCTTTGCTACAAGAATGAAGTCACAAGTGCTTAAAGGATTTTCAATATGGACCCATTAAGTGCAATGAGGGAAGGCTTACACACAAAGTTTTTTTACAAAAACTTGCATGTTGTCCACGTATATGTCTGTGAAGTTTCATGGATATTTATAAGGTAGATAAAGCTTACCTGTACCCATTTGAAATCATTATTGTGCTTAATTACTGCTTTAAGACCAATTTGTATAGGACAAGCATGGAGGCAGAACAAATATGCAACTTGAAATCCTCTCTCCCCTCGGCTTAAATAAAAGTATCTTCTGACTTCTGTTATTTCTGCAAGGCGTCACAGAGAAACAGTTGTTGGGAAGTTAACTACTTTAAACTTATGCTCCTAACATTTAKAATAAAAACATGAAAATACTTAGTATTTCCAACATGGACTAGAACCAATGTCATATTACTACTARCCTTTCCTTTTTCCTTCAGGCTCCATAGATTCTCAGTTCCACAGTCTGGAAAACGCATATCTTAAGTCCCTGTTGAAGTAAAGGCGGTCATCCAGGTAAGATTACCTTATGATTACTCTTTTGTCCACAGTCTTCTGATTCTAGACTAGGCTGTCRGTTTTTTTCTATGGTCCTGAACAGTGTGTGACTTAGTATGAGAGACCAAGAACAATTTTATATCATGCTTAGTATTAAAAAATAAAGCTGTCAAACAATGTTGTACCAATATRTGATCTAAGCATTCTTAATTGTGTGGTGTTTTTTTGTCTTGTAAAAACAGCCTCTGTTTTTTGAGTCAAGAATGACCAAATTTTCTTGTATTATTTCATTTCATAGGATGATATAAGTTCCGAAAAAATAGGAAAGTGTATTGCTAATACAGTCAACAGTTAATGATGACTGACTACAAAACACATTGCATTATAAATTACATAACAAGTTTAAGCATAGAGTAAAACTGCTTCAGAGCTAATAATTATGTCTCAGAACTTGGAAATGTACATATCCATTTATATAAAGAGCATAGAAAATCCTTATTGCATTCATAATGTATYGTTTGGTGGACTGAGCTTGGCTTTCACAAATGAAGCTGTTCCAAAAGGAACAATGTGGTTTCAGATATGAAATGCAGAGCTGCTGTTTCACAGGCAATATGCCATGTATGCTATCTAAAGAAGAAAAAAAAGAGAGTAGAATATAATTATTTCACACATCACATGTGGCCAAATCAGAAGCTTCAGCTGGCAGATGGAAAGGGTATTTTTGTGTTTTTTGAAAACACCTTGCAAGTTCAGCTGTTAGAAAGCCTTGCTTTTTTTTTATCACAGTCCTGAAGAGTTKCAAAAAGAGAACTGATGGAAAGAAACAGTCTTAAATTTCTTCTCAGAGGTTTGACAGATACAGTAATGAAGGTTTTCAATGGCTTAACAGATAGCGTGATAGAGGTTTTCAATGAAAACCTCTGCTGTTCATGAGCAGTTAATTATCTCATTGTAATTTGGGAGACTGTGAACACAGTTAACTCTTGTGTTAGGATTGCACTGTAAGTGAAATGTGCATGTGGAAGGGGGAACACTGAAGCTGCACCATCTTGAGACTAGCAGTGCTGGAGAAGTGACCAAAATCAACTTCTGAACGAGCAGCTTGCTCCATTGTTAAGGTGAATAGAGGATAAAGTCTAAYGAGGATGTGAAATCTCTACTCTGTATGTCATATCTAAAAATCCTTGCTCCTCCCCTAATGCTCTCCCCCCCACCAGCCCGAGGCCCGGTTGCTGCTGCTCCCACCAGGACAAACAGCAGCCCTTTGTTAGCTGCCTGCCCGGGCACACCCTATCCTGGCTTCGCTGCTGCTCTCTTGCCATCTGTAGATTCTAGAGACCCTGAAAGGAGCCTTTTGCTGCCCAATCTCCAAGGTTAACTGCTTCAGTAAGTCTATGTTACCTCCAGTATGTGTATAGGTAACCTGTAAGTCAGTTCCTGCCAAATTAAGTTCTAGCATTTACTTTCCTGTGGGGAAAGGAATGTCCAGTCAGTACCACAGAGCTGTTGTAGGTTTCTTATTCAAAGATCGGTTACTTCTCCAAAGATCCAAATCTGTTACTTTAATAACATCAAAATTAGATGTGCTAGGAATTTTGTCTTGTATTAAGAAGACACTACAAGTACTATAGCCCAGCAAGTCTTAAACTGCCCTGATAGAYGTGCAGTGCGTGGCTCCCTGCTTCGAAAGCTTGTCGTGTGTATGTAATATGATACAGACAGTGACTTGGACCACCTTCCAGCTGCCACGACCGTCTGAGCAAGGGTGTCAAAATGGCAAACAAACCTCAGGGGATAAAACTGTGAATGGCATGCTTTGAGGTAAGTGCTGAGTGRTGCCTTTGGTCCCTCATCTGACTGCTGTGAGAGTCATGTGCCTGGGCCCTGAGACCTGGAACAGGCCGGGTGAGACGCCCTGGGTGCTTCTCAGGGAAGGCTAATCCAGCTTCAGGAAATCTTGATAGTTAAAATGGAGAGCAAAAGTAATGTGCAGTGCTGAGTACTGAGGCAAGATAGAAGTCAGTCATTCAGCAAACACATTTTTTGGAAAGAGTGTAGAAAAGACGGATGTTGTCCTTTGTTTAGAACCATGGCTACAGCTAGCAAATGTGGACGGTTGAAAACTGTCGTAGTTTCCCCTCTGTTTGTTTCTGCTGGAAGATAACTACTTCTAGTGGATGGTGGGCATGCTAACACCCAGACCGAAGGAGAAATTGTGACTGGAAATAGCATATTTCAGGACTGCAACAGTGGAGGAAAATGTCTTCCTGGGCAATTAGATCTGGAAAGTTCTGCTGTGAGTGCCATGACGGAAAGGATTCGCAAGGCAGTTACTGGAGGAAACGGGAGTCAAAGGAACAGTTTGACAATTGGAAAAAAGTTGAAAACTTTTATTGTGCCAGCTGTAAACATCTTTTGTTTCCTAGAAGCTACAAAAACTGTTTTCTAACAATATGTACTGTATTCAATATTAATTAACTCCTGCTTTCGTGATAAATATGCATTTATGACTTAATAAAGATAATTAAGATTCATTCTCATTWGGGCTTTTTACTGAACTTGTTCACAGTGATAAATGAAGACTGTTAAATACCTTCATTTCAAATGGAAAAAAGGTTGGGGTGGCAACAAAAGGGTGTTAGAAACCAATACAGAAATTTGGCTAAAAGGAAGAATCTGTAGCTGACGTGGCTGTGGAGGAAGAGTTTAAATATTTTAGGTACAGAAGGATGTTGTAGCAGAGTTGTAAAACATTTTTTTCCTAGATACCTGATTTAAAAAGTAATGTGCAGACATTAATATGACAAGTATTTGAATTTTGGAAAGAAACAGACCCCCACATTCCACACAGCACAGGAGACTTAGGTGATACCTGTTAGGAAAGGTTTGCAAACTCACCTTTTATAGTAGGACCTAGCTGATCCTCTAATTATATTTAATAAGTTACAGAAATACTGAGGAAACTTCAGAAACGTTGCAAAATGCTACTTTTCATATTTGGAGAGGAGGTAGTGGAGTGCGACCCAAATCATTACTGGTTAGTTRTTAACACCTTAACTGACTGAAAAAAGTACAGAGAAACATAATAACCAATATGTGTAATATGAAGACAGGTAGTCTCAACCCAGTAACTCTTTACTAGTGGCTCAGGAAACCAAAGGCAGTATTAGATTTTTTTTTTTTAATTGTTCAAAATTAAAACATCCTGTAGGAAGATAGGTTTTAGGTAAATACTTTTTTTCCTGCTCTATGAATAGAGGCAGACAGCAGCTGTAACGCAGTGTTTAATTCTGTAACCTTGTTGTGTAGGTGGACAAGTGTAATCGATGATGACAGTTGAGTAAATGCCACTTCATTAGTGTTGAATTTACATTTTACTCTTCAGACTTTCAGCTTTATCATATTATTTAATCAGTTCCGGCTAGTGATTTTGGCTTCCTATGGGTGATAGTAATTAAATTCTAAACAAAAACAGGAGGCATTCTGGTTGCTTTATCCAAGTACTGAACTCACCATTTTAYATGCTCCTAGCTTACATCAGGGCATTAAACGTCCCACCTTATAAAATCACTTATTCTGTCTTCTCTAATGCTTTCATCTARCTTGGATATAGCATTAATATCTAAAATGTATGTATCAGTTCAATAGACACATGCCTACTTATCAAAACACTGCAGCTTATTAAAATAAACCTGCTGTTGTCACAGGTAAAAGTCTCTGGAATGACATGTGGTGCCAGCAGGTGCATTGTACATTTTCACAAGCTGGTCAGTTGAGATGGTGGTGGTGCTTCAGGAAGAAGAAACACCTTCTTGATTATACGAATGGAGTATCTCCAGGTTCCTCAAAAGAAAACATGGCATGCACATTAATATGGTCTAAGACTAACAGACTATAGGAACAGGAAAGTATTCATTTAAGTAATTGGATSACCTGTGGCTGTTCAGTGTGTTTGTATTAACAGTTTCCAGTATGTCAGAGCAGCTACATGTGTTAATTGAGATTTCTTATATTTGCCCACATTGTGAAGATCTAAATAATAAATTAAGTTATCCCCAGTTGTCCAAAAGCAAATTTCATCTTGTATTGTGGTACTTATGGCTAAATATTTGTTTAGCTGCTAGTTTGCAGCTCATGTAGTTTCTCAGGTTTGGAATGAGAATAGAGTGTGTCCTTCTTCCACCGCCTGCACAGGACATGGTCGGAGCTGCTGTGTCTGTCTGCAGGATTCTAGCAGACTTCTGTTGCTCCTGGCTCCCAATCTACAAGGACAGTGTTCTTGCTACAGAGACCAGATGTCTTTGTCCCTTTCCTTGCAGTGGGCTGCTTCTCATTCACTGGCTGGTCAAATTCAAGTGCTGATTTCCCTTCTCTTTAGGTGTGCATTTGAGAGGACAGTAAGCAAAGGGCTAAGCTTTCCTTTTGTGTTCTCCAGTTAGTGCTGGCCTTATGACCTATGTGCTACTCCATCATACATKAATTAAAAGCATACCTTTACCCTGTACCTTTTTCAAACAGAGCTTGTTTTTAATTCTGTTTTAACAAACGTTAATGCCTCGCTGCTGTTGCTGCCCTATACCTTCTCCTGCGTAATGGAAATTGTGTCCTCTTCCTCTGTATCTCTTGCTGCCTTCAAAAAGAAACAGATTTCTCTGTAGTTCTTGGAACAGCTTTTAAAGACCTTGTATGTAATAATACACCACTCTGAATTAATAAGTAATGACATGACCTTTTCTTTCCCAAAACTCATTCTTGAGTAGTAGGCTGAGATATTATCTCCCCAGTTGAATGCTTGACTGGAGAGATGAGTTTTGATATGGGCATGCATGACAGGCACACTTGATAGCTTTGCTTCCCCAATGGAGAAGTGAGGATATGCCACAGCCTGAGTGAAAGCCTCGTGTCTGGCTACCTTGTGCCAAATGTGATGTTTTTTTACTCTGTTATGTTTTATTTGCTGTCTGTTGACTGTAATAGGAAAGSTAATCCAAAATTTGCATTGTTGCAAAGCCACTTACACATTTAGAAACTAGAAGCTACAAATACATGGGAAGGCACAAATTTCCTCTTATTGGTAATTAGATTTTTCTTTCTTTCTGAAAGTTGGATGTTTTTATGCATAAACTCTCTCTTGTATGCACACTACTGTDTATAAAAATTATTTTATAGTGTGTGTACTCAAGTACAAGACAGCCCCCACTGCAAGGAGACTGCATTTGTGTGTGCAAGCATGTGTCTACAACTGTTACTAAGAGAAACACTTGACCTTGAATATTAGATAATTGTTGCAGCAAACCCCTCTCACCAATGAGTATTCCCCACCTCATTTGGCAGTGAAGTGTGTCTTAGGCCAAGGAAAAAAAGCAAAAAGAATGATGAGGTGAAAAAGGAAAATGGCAGGTGCTCACCTTTCTTTTAGTAATATCAGCACATTCTTCCTGAACTTCTGTTGGAAGGGAATGGAGTAGTAGTACTGTATCCCCAGAAAAAGTAAAGCTAAAGGAAAAGCTCATATAATTTACTGGATCGTACAGGAACCTTGTAACTGAAAGAGATGGTAAAAACTTTAAATAAAAGCCTCTTTTCTAAGGAGTTAAGGGATGAGCTATTCTGGTCTCCAAGTAAGAAACCGGTTTCAGCCCTAGCATATGAATTAATGTCACGGTACCACTGTCTAGGTCAGTGGTACCTGGTCAATAAGTTGCATTGTCATGAGACATAGTGTTTGTTCTGCTTTTCCTTTTCTTTGTTAGACAATACTGAAGGGAGAATAGTATGGTCAGGCTGGCTTGGGCTTCTCCTTATGCTAGTTCTTGACTTGATGCTGAGACCTTCTCTCAATATAGCTTAACCAGGCTGTGTTCTGGCAGTCAAGATCAGGCAGATTTCTTTCTCCATTGCTTGTGTCTCATCAGGGGGTCTCTGATTTGACTTTTTGTCATGGGAGTCTTTGGCTTATGACTTGGCATGTGATTGTACCAGCTGCCAGAATGACCTATGTAGTTGTATGAACTTGGAATTAAATATAAATGAAGGGGGGGGGGGGGAATCAACAAATKGCTAATAAAAACTGCAAGTTTGTGTGACTTATCACGCTGAGACTTGCCATAAACAACTACATTTGAGATCCAGAATTTGTGTACAGGAATCACACCAGTCATATTTCCAAGATAATATTTCAAAAAGTGTTGTTTCAAAATAATACACTGAAAAACCCCTGTGCTACTTAGGAGACAGGATTCCTTTGCTGTCGTTGCAGTGGCGTAGCAAAATCATTCAGGCTGCTGGGAAACCGGCCAGGGGTGAACGTAGGAGAGTAATCGGAATATCTGATAGAGAATTCTGTGAATTGTCTGTGGGTGCAGCTTGGAAGAAGCCGGAAGACAAAAAGCGAGTGCATTTTGAGATAGGTGCAATTCATAACGTCTGCATGTTTTCTGAGTGCTCTGAGTTAATTTTGTAGAGACAGTTTTTCCTTTTGTATGCTTTGCAGTGCTTACAGTTTTTCTGAAGAGTTCAATTTGCCTGGTTTTAATGCTTAAGATAAAGTGCTTTTGTGATATAAAATATTCTTTTAAACTTTATTCCAGTTTAAGATAAGTTTGTGCAAAAGTGAATTACACTTCAAGCACTTTGTGTGTTTACAATTTTGTAATATTTAGAGGAATGAAAACCGGTTCAAGTAGATTTCATCTTACAATTTGGCTACTTTTGTGTCAGACTGCTGAATGTCAAAACTTAAATGTCAGAATGCATATATATGGTATTGTTGTAGTTTTGTGATTTGATATCTAATCCTATAGCAAAATAATCAGAACAGTCTATAAGCGGTTAAGACAAATCTCAGTTATCTTATTAATATCCAATATATCCCTTTCTTATGTGATGGGGAGAAATGCAGCTAAAGTTGAGATGAGTAATCCCACTTCCTTGTGCTAGAGAGATCAACTGGTGGATTAGGAGGAGACTGTTACATAGGCCAAGGAGCAAAATCCATTTGTTACTTCCAAATGAAAAATGATCAAAGGCTGGAGGTGGAGCTGCAACAAGGATTTGAAAGTGGTCATTTGAGCTTTGCATCTGCTGCTAAGGACCAACGTGCTGAGATTAGTAGGGTAGGTCAAGTAAAATATGTCCTCTTATGCTCAGCAGGGTTAGCGGGAAGTCCTTGGCAGTATCTTCTTTCAGCATACTTTTTTTAAACTTGTCTGAATTATACAGTCATATGTCTGGAATATACTATAAATCAGAACTACGGGCTCTCATAGTGAATAAACGTGTACGTTAGATGACAAGTTTAAAAAACCATTGCTATTCTAGTATAAGCAGATGAACTAAAATGGTAGGAAAATGTTGTAGTGTGATATAAACTAACTGAAAATGGATCGTAATGCTGTCTTGCAGCTACCACGCTCTGTGCTTCACTAAGAGAATAAAGCTAAGAAAATAAAGTTTGAGATTAATTTACATAAACCTTACTACTCAGACACAAGTTTTATTCTTGTTCTGCAAAACTTTTCTATGTGTTTAACCACAATGGTTTTGCAAGGGATAGGGAGAGGGGAAATCAACTGAAAAAAGGAAATGCCTTTGAATTCTAAATTTAAAGTGAAATTGTGTGCTAATTAAGGAAAAATTATATACTGTAGGTCTGCTGACGAGAATGTAAGAGCTGTTATACTTTCTTCAGAAGTGACCAAGAGAGGATGTATAGAAAAAGAGAATAACAAATAGCTGTAAAGCAGCCTTTGTTCTGGTGTAGCAGTCTAGCTGTTGACAAAGATTGATATCAAAACTTTGGTCTCTGACAGGCTGTRTCTGGACCATTTGTTTGATAGCAGCCAAAGAACCTGTTCTCCAAATGTGTTTTAAGTACTTATTTGAATAATTGGGTTTTGGTTATTACAACTTAACCAGGTATTGTATAGAAAAAAATATTTCCTATAGTTTGCTCTTTTATGCTGCCAGGTAATTTCCATGAGTGTCCTGAGTTTGTGTGTTATGAGAAATAGTGAATGGTCATGTTTGGTTTCCCTTTGATGTACAACTCCTGATGAGTGCTCGTACTTTCCCTGTGTTCTGCGATTTGCTCAGTTGTTGCATTTCAATATGAGCCTTTAGAAGGGAACAATAGGATGATGTGATCAGGGACTTTGCAAATAAGCAGGTGGAGTCTATTGGCCAGAAATATTTTGCAGTTTGTCTTCATTTTCAGATACATTGCAGTAATAAAAYAAAGATATAAAGATCCCCCCTAGCCAGGCCTGTACCTGTTAGTGTAAAACAGTCTCCTAGCCTGAAAGACTTGTAGGGGCAGGTAATAGTCTTTATTAGACCAACTTGTATACTTCAATACATATAACTTTAGATGTCAAGCAAGTTGAAAGGCTGGTGTGCCTGAAAGACTGTCTGCTCTTTCAAACTGTAAAGCTTAGTCTAATAGAATATGTTATTTCTGCGGATTGATCATGTCTGATCAATTGTCTTAGACCATCATGGTTGCTGCAGTTTTTCTGGTTAATGATATGTGGGCAAAAGTGGTGATTTGAACCTTTCAACAGCAAAGCAGTTGACAGCCAGTTTTGAATCATCCTGCCTGAGCTGAACGTAGTAACGACTGTAGTAAATAAAGAGCCTGTTGAGCATCTTAGGTGTAACATTGTTTTGGGTAAGATGATCTGCTGCATGCGTGCAGAATGCTAGGGGTGCAGGTGATAGGACTGCCTAGTTGCATGGAGACCAAATAAGCTGAGCTCTTTCAGATTTGGGAGCGAGTACTGCATGAGAGGTGTGCTTTCTGCAGCTCCTGTTTGCAGGAGGAGCAAATTTTTAGCATGAAATTGTGAGAAGTGAGGTTACAGGTCTAAGACATTTTATGAAAAGATACTCTATGAAGTTTATTCTTGGCAAAGTTTGTCCTGCTGTGATATTAATATCTGGTTTTGCTTTCTGTGGTATAATTATTCTTGGGTATTGCCTGACAGATGGTTATATCTTAGAGTTGTATCAAAATGATGTTATTTGCTTGACAGTTATTGTTCTCTTAGGAATGCAGGACAGGAAAGCACCTCCCTATTCATCAAGTTTATTTTCATGCTCTTGTAAGCTTTATGTCATACAGTCATTGACATATGGAGCGCTGTCTTAAAAGCAGCTGGGCCTTTTCCCCTCACTACTTTAATTAGAAGCCTGTTCCAATGCTAGATTGCCCTAAATATGAGGAAACTGCTTGCAATGTTCAACCTAAATTTATTCATCATCAGTTGGTAATAACCAGTTCTTGTGCCAAGATTGTCCTTTTATTTTAAATAGTTTTTTCTTATTATTTTATAATTCAGTGTTTATACACAGCCCTTGCTTTTATGCTCAGCTTTACTTTTGCTAGGCCTTACAGTCTCCCTTCAGTTCTATTGCTGAAATGTAGAGCAAAAAGAAGGTATGGGTACTCAGAGACTTTTCAGCTTTCACATAGCAGGTTTTTCCAGTTCCCTGAGAAGGGTGTGCCTTATTCTTTGTACTATTGCTGATAAAAGAAGTGAATAGTAGCTTCCTTGTTACTGCAGTGCACCAACAGAAACACGAAGATAGAAAATTTTGTATTTTAAACTCTCTGAACATTGTCCTTGAGTGTCGAGGTGGTTCAAACAGTAGGGACTTGTGGTATATCCTCTAATTTAGGAATGCAGGCAATCCTATGAAAGTGGTGTTGAAAGGCAGGCAGATGTTTGATTGCTTCAAGTGCGTGGGTTCCACTTCGTGTTTTTTGTTTTTTTCCTCAGGCTRTTAAATGTTCAGATCAGTATTCTGTGGCTGATCTGTGCACAGACAAATTCTTTCTGCATTTTTAATGAGTTACTGCAAAAATCTGTGATCAAAGATCAGTCAGACCTATTACAAAGGAATAAAAAACTGGAATTATGTTTAAATATTTTTCTGACTAATAGTTATGGATACTTGCTACTTCTAAGGCTCTTGATAAATCAAAGTACTCTTCAAAGACTTGTATTTTTAAGATATTAATGAAAGGTGTAAAAGGTGGATACATTTTGCAGAATTTAACTAGAAAATTAAAAAAAAAAAAGGGTTTGAAAAAGCTTCAGTAGGAAGACCTGATCTACTTTCTTCCCATTTAAAATCCTAAAGGCTGTTGTGTTGGAAAAAAGAAAACAAACACTTAACACTGTTTAAAATGGAGTAGAAGGTTTTATATCCCAGGTTTAAGAAGGAACTTAAGCCTTCTAATGTTCAACACTGCAATTCATAAAGATGAGGTTCCTGGCTAAGAAAGTATGGAGGCAAGCACCTAAGGACCATATACTGATGAGATTCTGATTTCCTGGCTAGAACTTGAAATCCATAATGTGGAGCGCTGGTGCAGTGAAGCTGGTCAGTAGRAAACCAGGGTATATAAAACCATGGAAAATAAATTCCATACCACTTTCTGCAGTTTTCTCTTAGGAAGATGCTTTTGATACCTTTCTAATATGTAGTAGACTAGCAGTTAATCAGCTTATTTGTCCAAGAAGTAGGAGGCCTTGATTCTAGGTCCTTCTCAACCTGAGGGAGCTCAAGCCCACATCTTTCTCTTCTTGCAAGAGTGCCAGTCGTTCGTGCTTAGGTAAGTGACCTAACCACCAGACTGCAGATTCAGATTTCTTGCCTACTGTCTTGCATCCATCAGCTTGCATTTCTGGTTGCATTATGGTCAACTTCATCAAGAAGGATGGGGCAGTTCTGTGCAAAGTACTCTGCAGGCTGATGAGTTAGGTATTCTCTTGGAACGCAGATTCAATTCTTCTCTTTCCTTTCCAGGAAAGGGAATTCTTGTATGGGAGAGTAGTTGAATCTACATCTAAATAATCTGGTTTTATTCTAATTTCATATTCTTAGCAATTGTTTGAGTACTGTTTTCTACTTAATATTTGACCAGAAAACATTTTAACAACCTGCCATACTGTAATAAGGAAATGGAATAATAATGGCTGTCATTGATCTCATCACTTCTGGGGATGAAGTTTTAGAGTTGTTTCAATTCAGAGCATTTTATTTATTTATTTTTTTAAATGCGTATGTATTTTTTTTTCTCTAAGACAGACATTGTGATTTTGAATCCTGGTACAGGAAAACAAAAGGGAATTTATAGCTGGTTTGATTTAAAATAAATAAAAGAGATTTTCTCTGTGCAGGCTATACTGGGAAACCCAAATATGAATCTACTTACAAAGTTAAAGAACTTTTTCTTTTTTGTTCCTAAGTGGTGGCATAACACTTGTGCAAAAAAATTCCTTCTCTTTCCAGATAAAGAAGGCAAGAATACAGAAAGTGGGAGATCTTAGAAGGGGATGAYCTAGTTGGAGAACTTACTGGCTGTTAAACTTCCAAAGCATTAAAAAATAAACTTGCTGTGTGTGTTTCCATGTTGCTTGTTGCCTGTATGATAACCCTCAAAAGTTGTGCTTCTACCTGGGCAAAGTTGTAAAGGAATGAAATTTAGCCAACTTTGGCTCTTAGTGAGTTACTTACCTTGAAAGTGAAAAAAATTGTGAAAAACTTTACTTAGTGAAACAAYGAAAATAATCGTATTAAGTGTTGCTTTTGAGTTACAGCCTGCTAAATCTTCTGAGTTTCTCAGTGTGAGACAGTGGTTGCCTTCACGCGTGAATGATTTCTTTAGATGTACAATTTGTGGGTGCTACAAAGTAGCAATAATGAAAAATATGTTGAACMCTGGTATGATTGCACCCTTTTGGCTGTAAAGTGGAAGGAAAATATGTGTTCACGGAGGACCATTGTGGGATTGGTTTTTGTGCCCTGTATTGTCTCGCATATGAAGCAAGTGCAGACCATACATCTGATCTGGAAGACATCTTACCTTAAAGTGGTTTGGTTTTCATAGTTGGCACAGTTCAGTGCAAGGAGCACATGTGCAGTGTCTTGGATACCTCAACTCGTTAGCTTCTGCCAAATTTCACTCATGTTTCCAAATGTAATATTATGCTTATGTCCTATCCTCTCTTTGGCACTGAATTCAAATAGCACCTGTTAATGTTAAGAATAAATGAAGTTACTGTAGTGTTGAGGATAAAGAAAATTTGGTGAAAGAAAATTGGATATGAGATTTAGATTTCCTGCCTAATTAAATATTTCAAGTGGAGGTGTTTTACTTCAGTTTTATTTAGAAGTCAGAAAGCAATATTATAATGTTAGCACATGCCTTTCTACTAAAATCTTCTTTCATGAGCTGGTATTTATTGATACTCAGTTAAAATGCTTTTAAGTAATAACCTGAAATACTCTGCAACATCACTTTTTTACTGGGAGATAAGTGTTTTTTCCGGAAGCTTGTAATTCCTCTGCGTGTTGGCTGATTCTCACTGGGGTTTAAATCAGCTTTAACAGAGTTGTGTAGCTTATTGGTATTCCTCTTCAGTTTGACAGCTGAAGAATAGCAGCCGTAAGTACGAACATTAGGCTAATGCTTACATTAGGTAGCCAACAATCATTTGTTCTTTTGCTCTGCAGTAGAAAGGTAAACCCAAGATTTCTTCAACCAGTGAACATTACTGAGTTTGCTGAGTTCAGTACAGCTTTTGGACAGCAACTGAAACTACTAAAAGCAGTGAAGATCTGTTCTGTGAATGTTACTGCTATGGGCAGTGTAGGTAATGTTATAGATGCATAATTGTTTTTTCTAACGCTGTAGCTGTCTTTTCAGAATATTGTTTCAAAATAATGTGTTTTCTTTAAGATTGAAGGCTATCTTGGGGGGGGGGGAAATCTGTTCTGGACTCTATAACTGAATTTCTCTGAAGAGTGGTAGATAAAGGACTGTTCTATTTCTAATGGGAAGAAAGAAGTGTGGGGTGGAGGAGATGATAGTACCCTTCTTAGGATGTGGGCAAGGAGATGACTGGGGAATCCTCTGTATTGCTGCTCAAAATGTACGGTGTGCAGCTCCTTAGATGGGAAAGGAGGAGTAGCTGGTTGTCAAGGACCAAAAGATCCAAAGGGATTGTAAAGAAGTTGGGTGGTGTCTACCTTGCACTGAGAAATGTGATTAACACAACAGGTTCTCCAATAGATTAATTGTGGAGGAAGTTGTCTGGGGAGAACTGAGATAATGGGGGAGAGGCAGTTGTGTTCCTTAAAATGACAGTTCAATACCTTCATCTCTTAATAACCATAATGAAAAGCACTTGAAACTATCGGAAAAGGAGTAGGAGAACTAGGGATTTTAGTTGAAGAACATTGTTTTAGAAGTTCTCGTGAATGTGCATTGCTTTCATTGGAATCAATGGAATAGAAGAAACCTGTCTGTCCCAAATTTTATGTGATGATAGAAGTACCCTTCTTGTCTTCATCAAAAACTAGACTTACTTCAGTTTGATTTACTTGTGCCTGGCTGTGTCGTGTTCAAATGTCAGTCCTAACTTAGAAGCTACAGAGGCATCCTCCCCAATAAATCATTACTTGAAAGTAACACAGCACTAGGATTTTTTTGAAAATTGAAGTGGGTCATTCTAGACAGACACCATTTTAAGATTATTTTGATGGAAGGGCTTCCTCTTCCTATTTTTTCAGTTGCTCACTCACTAGAGACAATAGCAGGTGAAAGTATTGTATTAGTTGGTCTGTTGAGATACAGAAAAAATAAGGTAATGAATTCTAGTTTGATCTGAGGGAAGTAAAAAACCTTGTTTATTACCCATGTTGTTGAGTTCAATGAAAAGCTAAAAAAATACTATTAATAAATTATTATTCCTACAATTTTGTGCACAAAAATAAGTTTAATTTAGAAAGGCTGAATTATTTGTGCCTTGTTTTCCTGGATCAACACTAGCACTTTCACCTTTTTATATGTGTTTTGGATGCATATTGTGAAATAATTGTTCAAGACTGGTTTTTCTACATTGCCATCTTGCTTAAGGTTAATTGTTCTGACATACAGTCACTAGCTAAAACTGTGATTATATCAATTACAAAAAGATAAAGTAACTTTTTCGTTGCTTTGCAATATCTGGATATATATTGTCAACTTTAAAAAAAAATGTGTTATTGTTAAATTGCACTGGAAAGTGTTTTATTAGTATTATTACTTTATTGCTATTAGTTTTCAAATAAATTATTGAAAGCTCTTAACTTGTAATTTTAAAAAGCACATTACCTTCTTTCTTGAATAATACAATTCATACCATAATTTCGTCACCATTTCTAAAATTCCTCTTATGTCCTTTCTTGATTTTCTGTGAATGATGCCATTATTCTGTCTCTCACTTGAGCTCATAAACAGGAAAATATTTTCCAAAATCAGCATCATGTCAAGGCTATATTTAAGTCTTAGTCACTTCAAATTCTGTAATAATAGCTATAAAATATATTCTTTCTTGGGGCTTTAAACATTCAAAATATTTTGGATCGCATAATCTCTTTTGCCAATTACTGCAGCATTCGTCTCTCTTCTTATAATACATAGTGTCTAGTTATGCTTCTATCTGCAATACAATTCTTCTGCAAAGATTTTACAAAGCTGTTGCTTGTACCATGTCATTCTTTTTTCTTTTATTCTGCAGGATTCCTCTTTCTTACTGAGTTATACATAGGGCATCAGACCTCCCTTCAAAGTCCTTTCGTTGTCTACTCCTATCCCGCCTGCCAGTAACTCACCAGCAATATGTTGTTATAYAGGGGTCCACCTCCAATCAGCCCTTAATGACTGCCTTTAAATCTTCATATGAGTGTCTTGAAGCTTTCTCTCATGCTGCCCTGAGGGGTATGTTCCTGAGATATAAGTAAAATGAATGCATTTCTTCTGATAGTCCTTCTTAATTTTTTCCCCTTTCTACATGTAAAAAGAGCTTCGTGAAGGCAAGGCAGGTACTGTTCTTAAATCAGAAGGCAAGCTTGACTCCAACTTAACGGTGGTCTTGTGTTCTGCAGTGGAGTGCTGAGGGAAGATGTCTTCATCTTTCCAAAGCATCTGTTTTGTATGGCAGTCCCAAAATCATGTCACATAGCTGGATGGTTGCTTTCTAAGCACTCAGAGCACACAAGTATTTTGGATTACGAGTAACRTTGCACTGTAACTTTTAGGGTATGTACCTTAATTTAATAGTTCCAGTTAAAACTCTTCTAGCTTTTCAAAGGTGGGCAGCATGTAGTTTGTTAGCCTGGAATTAGATCTTAATCACAAGTAAAATTCTGAAGGAGCTGTCTTGAAACTCTTGACCAAATGCACAATGTTTTTACAATGTGTCCAACCCAAATCTGTCATAGTCAAGGGATCTGAAGTCACAGTCTGCAGTGTTAGTTACAGATGCTAAGGGATTAAGAATCTAACTGCTTTCTTACATAGAATGTAATTACTTTAGCAATACAACTCCCAAATCTAAATTAAATTGCTCTTTTCAAATAGTCAAGTTGATCAGGTATGGAGAAAATAACGTGAAGGTATGATTGTACTAGAAACTATGATTATATAAGGTCCAAGAAACAAAACAAGAACCAAAACCAGGAATTTTCTAATTTGTTTTCTAACAGTCATATAGACAATTAGCTGGTTCTTAATTCTTTTTAGTGTGCATAAACTTCYACCAATTTATACAGGAACTGGTCACAAATTTAACATAGGTAAGTGTGTAGGACAGATGAAAGAAGATGCTTCTAGAGAACGGCAGAAGTAGTCACATTTCTGTGCCACTGTAAATATATTTGCAAAGACGAGACGTTCCAGTTCAAAACAAAATAAAAACGGATACAAATGAATGTGCAGACTTCTTTTGCGTCATGATGTCTGTATATTAATAGAATTCAGAGAAAAGAAGGCAAACTTAATTTGCTAATTCCAGTGAATAGTTGTATTCAGCTTCCTATTGAGTAATYGCAGAAGGCATTTTTCATTTTAATGAGCATTCTGAATCCTTTCTCTCTTGTTTTTCTCTGTTTTCCATTAGATATTTGCTGTCTTAAATGTGTTTCTTAGCATTCATCAATATTGTATTTATTTCTAGATCAATTAAGAAGTTATTGTGCTGTGTAACTTGTAATGACTAGCTTAAGGAGGTGTTGAATTTGGAGGACTTTATTATGTGATGGAGAGTTGTGGTTTAATGTGTGAACTTATTAACATCTTCTTTCCTAAAAGGGAAAAAATCTTCTCTGACAGGAACATCTTATAGAAAGTATCAAATGGTAGCTGTAGGGCTTTAAGTTGGTTGGATATTATGTGTGTCAAAACTTAATTTGTTTCAAATAACAATTTCCTTGTTATGCCATGAATAAAAAGTACTCTGTATTCTAGAGTGTTCACAAGCTGCAGGTGGGGATCTCACATTCTCTTTGCTATATTCAACAGATGTGCCAGGGAAAACAGGCTTTTACATCTATGCTTAAACATAATATCAAAATATTATTTTATTATATGTTTATTTCATAGCTGATGACTGATTGTGACAACCTGTGTGATGTTATTCACAGTACAGTTTTTCTGATGGTGATTACTTTCATATGCAGTTTGGAGTTAACTGCACTTGGCACCATTATGCCATCTCTCATCCTGCTGTAAATGGTTTTGTTTCACTTCTATCTGGGATAAGCGTAGAAAAATGTTGTGTATATGCATATGTATTAGGCTTCACAAACACCATTTTCTTTTAACATGTATTACTATGAAAGCAGATTTTTGAATTGCACTATGAAGGACCACTTTTGAGGTGTAAGCCAAGAAACAGCTTGGCTTAAAAAAATGAGACCAAGAGGATAACTCTGCAATAGGGTGATGAAGCTGTGGGTTCKTTCTTTCTCCCTAATCAAGAAAGACAAGAGAGATACAGCATGTTGTAATCAGAAGCAGAGCATGTGTCCCTGTTCCATCAYCCAGTGCAAGTCATATGATGTGATGGGCGTTGAATTTTGTGACCCAGTTATTGTGTATGGGCAAGGGTTGGGCCCTGACTCCTACATGCTTGCTGAAATGCTGGGAAGTTCCTGAGCTTCTGTACAGATAGAAAGGAAATGGAAAAATCCACAGCCTGTTTCTAAAATCCTGGGCAAAATTATTTCCCCCAAAAATTTTGTGAGTGCTTGAACATTTGCTTTTTTTCTGGGACTGATTTAATTCTGAATCTCCTGGGATATTTAGCCAGTGTAATGAAAAGAGAGGCAACAGGGAACATCAGAATTATGAAATGGCTCCCACATTAAAAGAAAAAAACCAAAAGTAAATAAACTAATTTTTGTTTGGCAAAGAGGTGCTTGAAGGAAGATGTGAAAGGCAATTATAAATAGTGGGAGGAAATAAATAGGAAACTATTTATTCACTGTTTCTGAGAATTTGGGGAACCAAATACAATGCAAAAAAGTGCTTTACACCTGGCATAAGTTATAGAGCTTATTTTCACAAGCTATTGTGAAGAGCCAAAACAAAAAAAATGGGCTCAGCAAGGAACTTTACAAATGTATCGGTATTACTGGTGATAGCCCAGAGTCAGTCTGATTCAAACAGATGCTGTGCTGCCGGTCGCTGGAGAAGGAAGTAATTTTTACTTGTTTTATCTTCAATGTGTATTAGATATTCTGTCCTGGGTTTCCTGAAGATAGGATTCTGTACTACATGTCTGGCTAAGTATTGAAGGGTATGGGATTTTTCTTAGTTACTGTTTTTATCTCCTATGAGAAGTTGGCTGAAGAGCAGGAAGGTGATATCAGGCCTTTGCTAGCAGTGGGAGAATGTGGGTTAGTGGGCTTGGGTCATCAAACAGTTTTAGATTATCAATGGCTTGCTTTCATGTTGAGGACACAAAGCTAACTTTCAGGCTGTGTTCATGTTGCTCACAGATGGGTCAGAAAGCAGAAAAGAGAGACAGAGCAGTGGTGGCACTGCAGTACATTCTGGATTGATAGAAGCCTAAAATAAGTCACTGAAAAATAGGTTCTAAATATCTGTAGTTTTATACTAAACTAGAAGTCAGGTCCTTTCCGAGGTGTTTTGCTTCTCTTGACTTCCTTTTCCATAAAGTATCACATCAAAGTATTAGAAGAATAATTGAGATCAAGCATTTCCACAGTTGACATGGATGAGTCTGTTATCCCTGAGTTCCAATTTGTCCTGGTGGGACTGAAGAGGCGGCTGTAGAGTGCGCAAGCTGGTGACGAGGTTTTGCTCAGCCTCCCTACCATACACACCCTGTGCTGGGAATCGGGACAGACGAGTTCTCAGGAAAGACCAGTAATTGCTGTTTCATTAGTTGTGGTTCAGACTTAATGGTGGCTAATGAGTGCTCCCTAAACAGACAGCGTGGGTGTCTTACACTCACTAAAACAATATTTTAGGTATTGTTATAAGAAATTTTCATTCCTACAGGCCAATTATGGCACCACTGATTTGTGAAAAATGAACTTGTCCTGAATGACAGCTGAGTCTCTCTATGCAACCAAATACAACTATGTAGATGAAAACGTTTAGGAAGCGTGGAGAAATCTGGTGGGATCATTGGGTGAGGTGTATCTTTTTAAGATCTCAGCAGAACGTTTTGTGGTGCTTCTATCAACTGTTAAAGCAAAGCTTGTTATGTCATTACCTGAATTACATGAAATACGGAAGATTGGGACAGCTGCTTCTAGGATACTAAGCAAAATTATAGCTCCCAAAATACTGGAATATGCCTATGTATTAAAGACAAATTGGGCCAAGGAGTATTTTAATGCCTGGCATAGCAGCGAGAAGGAAGAAGGGAGAGTAGAGACTCCTTTTAAATAATTAATATTTGGATCTATTTTATAAGGGTGATTGTTCAGCATGTAAAATGTATATTTGTTTTTGAGAGTACTTGAGATTGTCCTACAATAAAAACATCGTGTTGACAGAAAATCCAGTTGTTCTGATTGAGTAGCTTGTCCTCAGCGCAATGTAGGAATCTTTTTTTACAGCTGGATTCTGAACTACCTAATACTGCAGAAGGGTTACCCTAGTGGGGAGACACTTGATTCATAATAAATCAGCCATCAGTACTGGATTCAGTTCTGCTTCCATTCTACTGTATCTTCAAAATGAAATAAAAATGCAGTGGAGCATATCAATGTGGCTGAAGGAAGCAGCAAAGAGGTACACAGTGATTCTATTCATGTCACTTATTTTCTGATAGCTGGAAAATACTGTATTTTGTTCTCTTCTGTGACAAAGTGGCAAGATATTTGTCCTTTTTTACCATGATTTTAGAGAATTATTTTAAACAGTGCTTAGGAAAAATGCAATACATGATACAATTATTTTAGGAATTGTTTGTCAGTGGATTTGTAGACTTCTCTGTCCCATGTTTATATAAATAGTTCAACCCCATCTTTAGGTTGTAAACTGATCTCTCTCTACTTATGAAACTAGTAGTAATGCCTTTTTTTTTTTCCGCACTGTTAAGTTGGGAAACACTTTTAGAAGGTGGATAATTTCACTCTTCTCAGAGGGGCTGACAAATTTTTTTTTTTACTTAACATCAGCAGTTGGCTGGGAATCAAAACATTTTCATATGCATCTTTAAAGCCAGGAGTGAGCAAGTATCTTTCCTTCCTTTTTAGAGAATTTAGGTTTCTGCTGTCTGGTATTAAAATACGGAAATTGTCGGTTGAATGGAAACTCAGAGCAGGTCATGATTTTGTCTCTTCATTACACTCTGATAATTTAAAAAAATAAAACTAAAGTATTTCTTTCTTAGATCATGTGAACTTGCTGAACACAATAAGCCATTCTGGTCCTTAGAAAGTGCATGGTGGAGTATTCCAAAAGCACTTACAACCAGGGTACTTCTTAGTTTTACCTCTTTGAAGTTTCTGTTGTGAATTACCATCCTGTGATGGGAATGGGGACTGCAATAGGATTCGGTGGGGACGCTCTGTTTCTCTGTGTTCGTTACACAGTTCCATCTGGTGAATTAAAGAGCTTTTGAAATAATAGCATAGAGCTCTGAAATACATGCAGTTTCTTAACGTTTTCTTACATGGTGTTTCCTTCAATGTGTAAATCCAGTGTTGCTCCCTCAGGTCATCATTAACTTGTTTGTGTATTTGGATTAACTAACTTGGCAGCCTCCCAGCGCCTTACTGCAGATTAATAAGACAGCAAGTTTCACCTTGTTTTTTTTGGTTCTTTCATAACTTTACATGTGACTTTCCTTTTGCTGATTGTCCATGACTTGTTTTTTCTGATCTGGTCTTTTAAAGAAGACATGCAGTTTCTTGAAAATGGGGAGAACATTGTGTGCTRACAAAAAGACAGACAGTTTATGGCACAAAAGCAAACCTGGATATAGATCTTCCTCTCCTCTGGTATTAGGCCGATTTGTATATTCTCTCCTGGAAATACGGGGAAAAAAATTGCATTTTCTCCTTCAGTTTGGAAAGATTCTCCTTTCTAGTGGAAGGAGAGCTGTGGAGACCGAGGGATTTATACCAAACAAGTTCTGGAATATCTGTGTATTGTTTAGAAGTGGGCCAGGGAAATTTTGTCTTTTTATGTTTCAGATTACACCGTATTTCACTCTTTCTGCTAAGCTAGTTTTGCGTCCATGGCCTGCCAAATATCAATGGGCTTAGAAGGTCTTTAAGGATATACAGCAGAGCCGGTAATGACAGTTTTCCTGCGGTCCAAAAGTAGTGCCCTCTTGCTGCTCGTCTCCGTAGGTGGTGGCAAATGACTGCTGCCGGTTACCATAAGCCCTGGTGGGAAAGATTTGTGCAATGTTTCAGAAAGCTCCGGATCATTCAGCTAATGAACCATGTAGGTGTTGATGATTTGTCATGATAAAGTGTGAATTTTTTGTATGAAGACTGCGGGAAACTGTATTTCTTCACAACCAAATTTGAAAGAATATCACTAAAATTGTTGTCAGATGTGCTAAAATTGGGCCACTTTAAGATTTGCACTTATAACTTAATTTAGTTCTTTTTGTATAAGTGTTTTGATGGTCCTACATGACACAATATGCTCTTTGAACAGATGCCTCGATCTCAGTTATTGTTGAAATTGTAAGGCTTACAGCTATTGCAAAATGTTGCGGGAAAGGGAAGGTCAGTTATCATTAAGGCAGTGGATAACTGGAATGGAGAATTGCATCGCGTTCCTGCCTCTGCAACTGAGTTGGTCTAGTGAGTTTAATCATACTTTAATTAGTGTTTCTAGGTAATTTAAATTAAACTTTTCAAGAGATGCTGCTAAATAGACAAACCTGATTTTGAGTTCCCAGTGTGAGTCTTTGGAAGCTGGCTTGCAAAAGCCCTCTCTGTCTGTTCAGAAGGGGTTTAAGTTAATCATAACTGTGCTGTTGCACATATAGGTCTTCATTAAAATGCTCTTAAATATTAGAGCATCTCAAAAAGGGCAGTAGAGATTAATCGGTACTCCTGACCTAAGCCCATCTGTGCCTTCTCTTTGAACTTGGGGATTAAGTAGAGTGATGCTCTCTTGCATGAATATTTTGAAAATGTGTGAAAACTGTAAAACAACAGTMTAGTGCAGAGGACTTATTTAAATCAAATTGTTTTGTAATAACCAGATTTGACAACAATTTCTGTAAGAATCTGGAAWTTTTTTTTCAAGTAAATTCTAATTTTATTTGCCCTGGAATATCTTGGCTTTTTCTGAAGACATTCATTCCCATTAGTTAACACCACATTTTTGCTAACAGGACTATACAATGTGCTTCTATACGTTTTTATTTAAGCAGTTGGATAGCTTAACATTAATTTTCCTTTTTTTTTTTTTGTACTTTGACTGCTAAGAATAATGGGAAACTGTTACAGTTTTAATATAATATCATTTTTGCTCTTAATTTCYACGCAAGTAGCCAGTAAGTCATTGCTGAATTGAAAGTATAAAAAAAGTAATAAATAATTTCATATATCAATTAAAATTCAGGTATGCATTCCTATGGGAACACTTATCTAGTATATATGCAAATAGTTTCATTTAAAAAGTGAAATACTAATCTCCATGATAATTTAAAAGAATACATCCAATTTACTATTTTTTGAGAAAGAACAAGCAGGTCTTCCTGTCATGTTTGCTTTTTCATTTGTATACAGGAAAATGAAAACAAGAATTCCTATGTTGAAGTTCTTACTTGGTCACTTGGATTTTAGGCTAGTCATTGAATTGAACTTGTTGAGTAATTTAAAATCAAGGAAATATTCTCTGCATATGTAAAAAGACTGTTAGTAATCCAGTGTAATACCCCAGAAAACTCCGTCCATTGGAGCCTATTTTAATTTATTCTATTGTTAGACTTTGAAATTTAGACAATTATATTGTACGAATATTTTTATAGATTCTTACTTTGTCAGTTTGGGCCATGACTAGGTACTTGTACAGGTGCCTTTTGAAATGCATTTATTTTTAGATTTTTTTTTTTTCTAAAGTGAGAATTAACTTCTATAATGTTTCAATGTCTTGTGGTATATTGAGCAAGTGCTATGGAAATGCAGAAGAAGGAAAAGAACATCCTGTCTTCAGAGCAGCGTTTGGAGGGTGTGCAGCAAATAAGGCAAATATGTCAGACAGTAAGGACGAAGCGAATACTCAGTGAGCATGATTTGTTCTGTACAGTGAGTGAGATGAGGTATATTTTGGGGAGTGGGAAGGGAGGGAGAATGATTACTTATGACTGTAAAATATGGGCTTGAATGTGGGGTGACTCCAATGCTAACAGAGAACATAGGTTGTTTCAAGATGTACTTGCTAGATTTTTATAGTAGGAGCAACCTTCCACTTCCAAGCTAGATTTTATGGTGAGACTATTGGATATTGCAGGTGTCTTCAGCAAAGTTTGGAAGTAAACTTGATAGCAAATTCACTGATCATACTTGTTTGCACTGTGTTTTCAGGACTTCCTTTAGCATTCGGTGAGGGCCAGAACAATTATTTTTTTCCCCCATTAGCTTCATACTCTTCCCCCTTGCACACATAAAGACTTAATTTTGCAGATTGCCTTAAACCCACAGGCAAGGGTGGGTTTATTTGGGGTTGAAAGATGAGACAAAACCAATAAAATATGCATAGCTGCTTATCACAGACAGATCTTGCTTATCTTGATTCAGTGAAGAACTGTCATTGACCTTTGGAGTCCTGCTAAGCCACTTTCATGAAGTGGCTGGTTACGTAGAACAGGGTGGCTGATTTCTGGTGTTGTCAGGTGCAAGAGGTGGTGGTTGGGCTGGTCACTACTGGCGTTTGGCTTCAGGCATCAAACTGACCAGCGGATGCTGGCRGGTTGTCAAACTCCTTGGGTCTCAAAAAGTGAAGGGAGGAGAGTATTGGCTAGCTCARACTCAAGCCATCTCCTTCTCCATCCAGTGTTGAACAGCATGTTTTGGTGCTTTTAATGACTTTGAAGAACTTAYTGAGTGCCTAGTTGGTGTGTTTTATTATTTCATTCGGAGTTAAATTTACAACTAGAGGGTTTGTTATTTCTACAGGCTTTTTTTTTTCCTTCCTCTTTTTTTAAGTTCCCCCTCATGCAGCAGTGGTGTATTTTTCAAATAACTATTGCACAAGCAYCCATCATGTTACTAATAACTTTAATCTTTGACATATTGTAGATTTTACAGCTTTTGTACTAAAAGTGGTAGTGTTATCACAGGGTGCTTAGTGAGTTAGATATTCTGCAAACTCTGTTACTGTTGCCTGTGTCTGTGGGAAGGTTAGAGGTTGGGCCATGCCCAGTGTGGTTATTCTATATTATGCGAGCATATCAGTACAAAAGAGGTTTTTTTGAAAATCACCTGTCAACACTGTGTTTTTTGCATTGCTTGCTCAGCTAGAACTCCTAGTTCTGATTTTTGCAGTAAGTTTGTAGTTCATGAGGGCCTGAAGGGGTTTTGCATGTGGCCAGGAGGGAGAAGATTAACAACTCCTGTTCATCCTCTTTTGTGTCAACATGTATGATACATATATTCAACACAGAAGCACACTCTGCTGATCTTCAGAATGCACTATTTGATTATTTACATGTATTTACCTGTACATTTTATGTGTGATTAACCGTTGGGTTTTTGTTTTTTTGAATTTGGTTATTATCATTTATCTGTTTGTTTTTGTGTACACCCTCTACTTGAAGCAGTGTGATGTGGCACTTAAAAAAAAAAGTTATCACTTTAGTAATAACTGGGATTGTATCTACAAGCTGAGAAAGTATGTCTCTCTCTTATTCCTTCTTGTTTTCACACTAGAAAACAGTGTGAAAAGAGTTTTCTTTCTTCCTCTCTCTGCCACTGTACTTTCCCAGCTAGGGGAAGTACAGGGGCAGAGGCAGTGGCGTTGTAGCAGAGACTGATGACCAGAGGAGCTGACCTTGGAGAAGGTCTTGAAGCCTTGGGCTTCAGGAATGTCTTGAGTAACAACATATTTAAAACTGAGCTATTTCAAAAGAACATGATTTTTTTTTCTTTAGCCTATGCTTGACATTTAAATGAAATTCCCGTTTGAAAATTAATTTGAATCTCTAAAGTTTTGGTCAAAACGTTAGCCAGTAAAAATCCTACATAAACCTTTTTTCTGACCAGCACTAATGAAACTCGTTAGTCCATTTGCCTAACAGCAAAGACTACCGAATGTGTGTTGTCATTGTACTCTCTGTGTTCGGTTGATTTTTCCATTGGGCTGTTGGATGCAAGAGTTTAGACTGCACTGAAAAACTCTTCCAGAGTGCTTATGTGCTTTTGAACTTCCATTTCCTTGCCACTCCCTTGCTGATGATGGCTATATTACTTTCAGTTGAAAGGTGGTATTTTTTTTGTTTCAAACTGGTGGGCTACATGATGATGAAATATCTTCTGGTATCCACTTAATAACTTTCAGGGAATTAACTTCTAGGTCCTAATGTTTGTTTAAACTAGTTTATAATGTTATAAGTAACAATTAGAGTACTTGTGAAAATTAAATTACATGTCAAAACCTTCTTAGTATACTTTAATCATACCGCCATACTTGAAACGAGCTGTGACAGTGATATTTTGGCAAATAATATCCCATGAAAAATAGTTATATTGTAATATTTTCCACAAATCTGAAGCCTACCGATGAGTGAGAGTAGTTATGAAACTGTATGAAATTTAGACTACATAATTATATTGCTATACTGTAAAAGCTGACAGCGATGTGAAATTTGGCAGCAAGTACTACTGCTGCTTTTGCCCTGCTTTTTATCTTTATGGCTTTTTGTCCTCTCCTCCTTCACCAGCCTAGTTGAAGGTCATAGCAGATGCAATGGGAAAATTCTGAGCGTCATTTTTCTCTATCATGAGGCCAAATTTCCAGATTTTGTAGAACAGGCTGTTGCAGTTAGACTGACTTTGTCATTGATGAGTAAATTCTGCTGCATATCAATTCTGTTTTTAAGCACAAAGCATTAGTTCAAGAATATTAAAATCATCAAATTAGAAGTTACATAGACCAGATGGCTAATTGGTTGCTGGAATATGATGATGCTAAGTTTTATATTTCTGATTAAGCTGACAGTTGTGTGGGAAATGCTAATACAGTCATCAGTAAGGAGCGGAAGAAATTTGCTTTGGGAGGAAACCCAGAAGATTGTCACTTTTCCCGTGGGAAAATGAAACCATATGTCAAGGTCCAGAGCGCTGGCCTGAGAACCTGGAAGGCTGAGAGTCTTCATCAAGTATCAGAAAGGGATGTGAAGTGGGAAACTGGAGTGCTTAACTGGAACTCAAACCCCTGGAAGATGGGGATATGTGATTTCCTATATTCATCACAAACTGTGTCTTACATCTTGGACATCTTTACTCTTCAAACTGGCATATGCTTTCTAGTGAGAAGTTTTCACAGATTAACTTCTTTCAATGGGAACAAATTACTTGGACATTTTTTACTAGACTGTTACAGACTGGCTCAGTCTTGGAGCCAGTTTTTATTCCATTTTCAGTAAACGGTTCTTAAAAAAAGGAACATGAGGAACATGTAAGAATCTCACACAGATGAGTTTATTTTCACTGAAAGAGAGCACAAGTTATTTCCAGGATTAACATGTGTTAGTTCAATTGCAAACCAGGCAATTCACTGTGTATGTGTATTCTGAAGAGAAGTTACTTAGAAATTCACTGTAGCGAGATCTTTTATATGTCCAATCCATTTTATTTCATGAATTTTCCCTCAACCTAGAAAATGTAACTGTTATCACACTGATGAATCTGGTATAAGGAATGTGTTTTGATGAAGCACGCTATGAAAACTTGTGTTTTGTCCCCTTTGACTTTTTTGTGGCCTGCTCTTATTTTGGGTGAATATTGACTTTGTAGTAAGGAACCAGGCCACAAAATCTGTGAAATACTTGTAATTTATCTTCATTAGAAAAGCAGAAAAATAAGTGCTTTATTAATAACTATTCTGGACTGAGATGTTTTAAAAAATACCACCTTCATAAAAAGGTTGATGAAATACAGCACTTCCATATTTTGCAGCAATAAATTGCAAATATTGGTTTTAATTTGCACTTCTCCAGTTTCCTAACTTTCTTAAAATTATCAAAATCCAGTTCCTCATTTCTTGTAATTTTAGACAAGATATGTGTTCAACTTATTCAACTTAAAGAAAGATAGGAAGRACACCCCGTCACTGTTAGGAAATTCAGTGGGTTTTCATACCTATTGTGTCATTGTTTATAGATAATGTAATTTCACTTATTAAACAGTTTGCAGACAGTTATTKCAGCTTTATGTTTATGTAATGTGAAAATGATCCCTTTTACGAGGTGGGGAAATAAAGCTAATTTTAACCGATTCTTTTATTTATCTGTATCAATCATGTATAATTAGAGCATTATATATCTTAGTTTCATATTAGATTTTTCCTGTATATTTGCTCTTTAAGCAACTGTGTGTGGCATGAGAGGAGGATTGCTGCTTTCTTATCACCAAAGGCAAGATGAAATCCATATTGACTTATTTGAAAAGTGCAGGAGCTCCCTCTTCTGGCTTAGAGCACTTTAAATTAAAAGTTCATGGTAACGTTCTCAATTGATCACATTAAAAAATATCTTATTTTGAATACATGCAGAAATGTTTTTCTGGTATGTTGGCAGTCATGGTAAAATTTGATTCAGCCCTCAGATGCCCATTTAGATTCTGCTCTGAGTGCAATATCCATGTTTCTATAGCCATGCTTTGTACCATCATAGCCAGCAGATTTCTTCTCCATCAGTGTGGTATTGCTGGTATGGTCATGACAGCAATGGTTAATGTAGGTGTAAGTTGCAATTCCAATATGGTATCTTCATTTATGTCCCACCTGAGCTTTTCACAACTGTTAATAGTAATGTGAGTCCTTGATGGTAACTTGGTACAAAGCCCTATAAATCATCATATGTTTAGAAAGGAGAGGTGGGGTCTTTTAAGAACATTGAAAGGGCTTTACAGTTGATGTATATATTGTGATCCCTTTCCTCCCCTCCCATCTAGGAAGCAGTAGGAAAGAGGAGGCTTCCTTGCTGTTTGTTTGTTCAGTCATTCTCCTTTCATAGTCTCTTCAATGTTGCAAATCCTCAGAGAAATGTTATAGTTCTATAGATACTTAAATTTGGTAGGACAGCACCTGAGTCTTTCATGTGACATCATTTCCAACGGTAGGAAGCTGACTGGAAAAGGTGGCACCAGGGACAGATCTCTTGGCATAGCTGTTAAAAAAAAAAAAAAGCGCCAGTGAATTTCCTAATTCTGAGAATGCAGGATGATAAAAAATAAGTATTCAACTGCTCTGTCAGTGTTGTGCCTTTAAATCATCTGTCAAAATAGGCGCCAAGMGTGCCAGATGAGCCCCAGCCACTGTTCGGTTCCTTACCTTACCATCTCAAGGGTACTAATGCAAGGAACACACATCAATATGTACTTGAAGAGACCAGTTACTTTGCAGTGACTATAATTTTTGTACAATATATGTGGTTCCTCAAGTAGCTGCACTTAGCTGAATTCAGTTACCTGCCATCCCTCTATTTTTTGGACTTCCTAGATATTTTAGATTTTGAATTCAGAGGGAAGATTGAACTGCCTCTGGTTACACCCTCTCGTAGGAGCCTAAGGGAGTATATGACATGTACMGGAACAGTGCACATTCCTGTTTTAACCTGTCCAGTGCTATTAGGGGATCTTCAATGTCACCATCTCAAAGAAATTTTTACTGTAGAATATTTTTCCTTTGCTTCATCAAAACTTCTGTATTCACAGTATATTAATTTACAAAGTATCATGTTTTTTTAGATGTTTCTATGCTTTATTTAGCTACACTTGCTGGAGCAGGTATGCTCACTGATTTGTATAGCATCACCTTTGTCATTACCTAATAAACTGCAAGACACGTAAGTTGGAGAGGCCACTATGAATAACAAAAAATGTCAAAGGTTCACTCTCAAACTGCTTAGCTCTGATTTATACATTTTCAGAAAAAATAAGAAGAAATACTTTGGTATTTGTAGCAAAYGCCAAAATAGAATCAATGCAGTATTGTTCACCTAGTTAAAATTGCAAAATCCAGGAAATGCAAACATTCAGTTTCCAACAGCAACATTAACTTGGACTCTTTGCATATCCTGTGTTTTCCTGGTATACATTAAGACATAAAGTAATGTATTAAGCTGTGAATTGAACAAGAAAAACAGAAAAAATTCTTCATGTAGGTAGCACTGCCAAGTTTAGTTCTGTTACCATTTGTGTTTATTGACCTTTTATAATTTTAAATTATTTTCTTCATAAGGATTGAATATGATTTTTTTTGCCAAATGAAGTGAAATCTGAGAGCTTGTCTTCACTGCAGTGYGAAGTGTACGGTTTACCCCTTGCCTTGAATCTGACTTTTCTTCATCCATCAGTACCTCAGATTGGAATTAAGTGGCTTTTAAACTTGAAAATATGACTTGAATCGCAGAGGCTGGCACTCTGATTGCAGTGGGAATGTAACTTAGGCTATATAGGTAGGCAAGAGAGAACTTACAATTATTTCTAATTGATCTACTTTCTGCTAATTAAATTCGTACGTAACTAAAATGTGCAGAGTTACTGTACTCATTGAGCAAATCAAGCTTAAAGCATGCAGTAAAGATCAACTCTTAACCATATCTCTTTTGAATGATAATGTATAACTTTGGAAACTATATATATGATTGGTTCCAAAATTTTTAGGGAGCATTTCAGATGTTCCTGAGTGTTGATTATATGTAACTCGGAACACGGGAAAGTCCTGCTCTGAGGGTGGTTCCAGCCTGGAGTCGGTACAGAGCTGCAGGCAGAAAAATCTCCCCATCTGATCTGTTCCTATCTGTGGCTGCTTGTGTGTGTTATAAACTTAAGGTTTCTTGCCTGTGTGAACTAGGCTAATCCATGTTCTAGACGAAAGGGAAGAGSCTTAAAGGAGATATTCGGAGAGTAGAAAAGCAAGGACTTGCTGATCAAGGATAGATTTGGAAAGTGAATCTAGGTTTGGAAAGCAATGGTGTGAAAAATAGAGAGGGTCATTAGGGCTGCGGCAGTGGTGGGACAGGAGTGGAAATGGAGACAGGAGAAAGCGAAAACTGTAAGGGAAGTAAAAGCAAAGTGTCAGGAGGTGGGAATGTTTGTAAAGAGAGGGGTAAAAGCAAGTTTTGTTAGTGGAGGACCGTGAATTCATGACAAGAATAGTGAGTACATAGCAGTGTCACCCAGGAAAAGGGTAAGATGGATGTAGATGCGAAGCAAAAAACTGCAAGGTGGAATTGGGACAGCAAGGTCTGAGAGGAGGGAGCTTCACTCCTAGAAAGAGGGACGTGGAGAAAATGAAGATAATGAAAATAAAACTGGAAGGAAGTATGCCCTGGGTGACAAATCACACAGTGGGCTGGATGCAGTGGTGCTCCCAGAACTTGCCAAGGAGGAAGGGGAGAAGGGGAGGGTGTGAGGCATGAGGAGAGCTTTGCGGTGGCATTTGGGAGTTAGATGGAATTGGAGGATTCAAGGATGAAGAATGGCCGCAGGGAGCTTACAGGGAGGAACAGAAGACTGCAAGGAGTGTCTGGTGTGCTTGATGTACCAGCAGTGCAGAGGCTCTGGAACGTGTCATTGCCTGGCTATTCAGCTTCACCTTTGTTTTCTTCTACAAACTTAGCATCCTGGAGAAATTTGGCTTGCAAAGCTTGTAAACTTCTAGAAATCAAAGACACGCACTTCCTCTGACTAGCACTCTGTCCATGTGTGGTACTTTGTTTTTACTGTGCACATGTACATGTAAGGAAGTTTTTTGTTACTTGCACTCAAGATGCAACTAATAAATTACCACTTAATAAATCAAAGCTTTCTTCCAAAATTGAGCTAAAGGCATATACATTTCAGATTACTTATATTAAATTCTAAAACTTCACATTAAAGAAAGCAACCTGAAACTGATTAAAATGAAAATTACTGTAGTGAGGGTTTTTTTGATAAAAACATAAGTTAAGAAAGTGGGGTTTATTCTGCTTTTGCTCTCGGAAAAAAGAATACATATTGTTTAATTACTCATTCATTCATCTTTTCCCTTTACCCATCTTCTTCTTCATCAAAAAAAAAAATCATCACACTTTGACAGGAGTGGAGTATGGAAAGTTATGCTGAACGAAGGAGAAGTGTTCAGAAGACTAGTTAATCTGAAAGAGAAGGGGTGGTCAAAACTTCTGTCTTCYGTAATAAAATATGGAAGCATTGTAAAACATCTCTGCCTTATTTGCCTCTAAAATGTATAAAATTTTGAGTTTGAAAAATAACATTCTAACATTGTAGGGGATGTTTCTGACTTTGAAGTAATAGTATTTGAATATTTATATATTTCTGAGGATGATTTTTGGACATGGCAGTTTAACAGGCCTCAGAATTGGTGCATGCATGTTTTGTTGAGCCACAGGACTATGAAGTAAATTATGCTGTTGACACAAATACTTGGCTAAACTATTTAAAAAATCAATTAAATATTTAAAATTTTATTAAGCATGGCCTTAATCCTGGTTTTATTTCTATCAGAGATTTTCTGTCAGCCTTTTAGATGTGGGATCAAACTGCATTATAATACTATTAAAATATGGAGTATATTTCTAAAATTGGAGTTGTGGAGCCCTTTGGTGCAAAGCATGTGTAATTGTCTGTTAGGGAGTGTTGAGGTTACTGGATGACTCATTGCAGCAGGTTTTGCTGAACCTTCTCATTTATAGAAAATGTTAAAAGTTGTCAATTTTTTCAGTATTTTGGGGTGCTGGTGAGGCTTTAATTTACTTTAGTTACTTAACATTTTTCAAACAGACTGCCAAGAAACCATGCCAGAACAAAACTATTTGTGCAGGTAATTAATGGAGAGGCTGTGGTACCTGCTGACAGGTATTTTCCAAGAAAAGGAATGKTTTGCAGCTAGGGGAAAAGCGTTAAAAGTGTGCCCAAACCAGTAACTCAAACTGAAAGAGCAACCTTTGATCTGAGACATAGTTTAGGTCACATTTTAATGAATAACTTTATTAAACTAGTTTATTAAACTAATATTATTCTGTCAGTTGGTACATTTTATTTGCAGAAAAATGGATCTGTCTAAGGGTATCTGACATCAACTACAGTGATGCTGTTTTAAATTAAACTGGTAGCTTTAGTGTATGTATTTAAAGGAATGTTTTCATGCATTTAAAAGAATGTGCTCAATTCCAACACTGATGTTTAAAATCTGAGTCTGGACAGAGCTCATGTAGGGATTTTTGTGTTAAAGACGGGGAAGGTGCAGGTTGCAAACAGTCTTGCCACTGTTGCAATATTGCTGCTTATTTAATGTATTTCACTTGTAGCATGGCTATGTTTTAAGGCAGCAAGGATCTGTCTAAAACTTTTAATGTACAATAGATTATAATTAATATGTAAATTAATAACTATTACCTACAATATATTTTAATATATTCTATATTTTATTTATATTTTTGTTCTACGTTAGATTGACTCAKTATTGAAAGAATGTACTTCACATTTGTATTTAGAGAGGGTTCAGATAAAGGTGGTATCTAGATAAATAGGTTTTGTGTTAAGGTCCCCATCTGAGTGAAGGAATATCAACAGAGAAAAGAGTCTAGAAGAAGAAAATTGGGGATATCAATTTCAATGTTGCTATTGGAGTGTCTAGGTAAGTGAGATTTTTCCAATTGACACAGGATTAAGCTCTTCAAGAAGAGGAACTTAYATGTTGCTGAAGAAGTTGTGAAGGAAGCAAATCTTATGCTGTGCTCTCTTTTCCCTCTTCTGAGCCCTCTGAACAAATTCAGTTGAACATGACAGAAGAGAGAAGATCTCAATATGTGAGTTTCTGGCATGTCTTTGGAAATGGGTGGTCAGGTAGTGATTGCAGTTGTGTGTCTTCTGTTAATGACCCAGTGAGGGAAGGGTCTAGTGGGAGCTCATCCTTGAAGAGGAAGAGGGTAAAATTGTAAAGGCCCAACCATGTAGCCTAGACACCACAGTMGGGAAGGCCACTGGAAATCAGCCTTGCTTTGTTCTGGTGCTGGTCAAACTGTTCATTACAGTGAAACCTGAGCACTCTCGGAAATAACTGGGATCCATCTCTAATGTCTTAAATGTTTTTCAGCACATGACTTCTTCAATGCTCTTTTTTTTTTTTTTTAATAGTAGTTGTAAGTTTTATCATTTAGATCATCTTTTTTCCTCCATTTGTAAAAATTTTCCCATAACCAGAGAGATCTCTTTTCTGAGGCTTTGGGGCTTCACAGTTAAATTTGAGCTATGAAAGTACAAGCACACTACAAGATACGAGTTCAATGGTTTTTGCAAACTAAGTATGTATTAAAGATGTGCCCACAAATATATAAATTAAAAGTCAAGCAGTTTTACATTCTCAGTGGATGCTTAAGCGGGTCTAAATTCTCAGCTATTATTCTCAAAGCCTTTTAACAAAGTGTGGTTGTTCCTAACATCCCCATGGTGTAAGCTAAAGTTATACGTAAACTAAACAAAACGGAGAACACTAGATAGAACATTATACAGAAAAATATTATGCAGAAGCCTTAAATTTTTCTGATGGCTGAAGTTTGATATGATGGCAAGACCAGGAGAGTGTCAGTCAAGGCAGCTGTTGTCCTTTTCAGTTTTGGACAGTCCATTTGGTAGTTGCTATAGATATTCCTATTTTTTTATTGGACTCTATACCCAGAGTGTTTTGCCACCCTTTTAATTTCCGTTATGCCCACAGCTGATTGAGTCAGAGGCAGCTTCTTGCTTCTGCAGTGCCTTTAAGTCCCATCATGTTTGTGTGCCGTTCTTTATGCAGTAATTCCAGTTCAAGATTTTTTTGTGRGTTCCTGTTGACAACGTGCATGTACCGTGTACGAAGGCGGCTGACCAGCTTTGGAAGCCCATCAGGAGCTGCCAGCAGGTTCCAGCAGCCTGTCAGAGACCCTGTGATTGAGGAGGTGGAAACTTCCTCAGAAGAGATGCAATAGATCTCATTACATTACATTACAACTTCCAAGAGAGTAGACYGCCATTTGCAATTCAGATTTTGTCTACCAAAACAGATTTACTTCTCACAGTCTAGAAAACCTCCTTTGGCAATTTCCTGTGCTGACTAGGTTTTGGAGACATGTATACATGTCCCTAGTCATTCAATTACTTGAGGCCTCATGATGAATACAAGACTGAATGGCTGTCAAATTTCCTGTCTCCACATGAAATCTCTATCTGGTAGTCCAAATACCATTTGCAGGCATGCTGATTTAGTTCTGGAAATCAAGGTTGTAGTCTTCGTAACTGTAGTATCCTTTAGAAAAACAGGTTGAGTGTTTCTGGTATCAAACAACCTGGTTTTATGTCCCATCCCCATTTGTAACATTGCTAGGTTCATACTTTTTACATTTTTACCTGWTTTAAATCAGTCAAAAGTCTTCAGCCTGCTTTTAAATGTGAAGAAAATCAATTTATATTCATTAAAGTGCCAAAAATATTAAGTAACTTGTAAAATAACCTTTCAGAAAGAAATATTATGTAGTTTATTGAGGTTTGGACGGGGAGTCAAAGGTAGAACCAAGACTTCATGTGTTCTGCCTCCAAATGCATGATGCTTGCCATAAAGACAAATTTGAATCAGTTTTCCTGCCTCATCTTTTGTAGAAGAATGAACTTGACTAAAATAAAACGTACGTGTGACTAATGGTGTCACTTCCATTCAAAAGCAATAGAGGATGCTAGAAAGAAGCTATTAAAGCTAAAGTTATGCAGAAGGCTGTTCCTCTTGGCACTCTTCGGCTGCCTACCACCCTCTTGTGTTATCTGCCTGCCTCTGTCCAGGGTTACTAGTCCTCCTGTGTTGACAACGTGGGTGATGGGGAACAAGGTTTATCCCCTCATCCCTTGGTAAGGGGCCTCTCTTATTTGTGGGACATGCAGAAAAGTGGTTCCCTTGGAGAGCTGTAATTCCAGGATTTTGCAGTTTTGGAAGTTGTTCCYAGGAGTCTTCTGCCCCGCTCCTGGCTATTTATCACCGGGGGATTTGGCACCCGTAAATTTGGTAAGTCGGGTCACCTTAATGAACTTGGCGGTGAAGCTCGCTAGAGCTGTGTCTGGCTTGGTGAGTGTGCTTGTATAGTGTGCAGGAGTTACTGAAAGGTAGGGAAACAGTCCTGTTCCTCTCACAGACATCTGTTTTTATTTTTTTTAATATCTGTCGTTCAACCGGAAAGCCCTAGAAATAGAAACGTCTTTCATTATGCAATACATACAGGCGGAAATAATTAAAATTATTAAAATAAATTATTAAAATTTATTTTTATATTTTAATTGGTTACTTAATTCTATATTTACACGGTTGAAAGCAGAAATAACGAGAGCGCGTCCGTGCCTCCGGAGGAGCTCCCTCCCCGCGCTGCGAGGCCCGTGGGGCGGGGCGGCCCCGCCGCGCGGCGGTCCCCCCCGCGGCCGGTAGGTGTCAGGCGCAGCGCGGGCGGCGCGCGGCGGGCGCGCGGCGGGGCGGCGGCCGCGCCGCTTTCGCTGTTTCCACACGGCGGGTGCCAGCAACACCCGATACGGTGCGATGTATAGAAGCAAGGTACAACTGGAATAATGAAATTTCAAAAATAAGCCCTTCTTAAAGGCTGGTTGTAACAGTCCTGCTGGGTATTGTAAATGCCTCAGGTGCACTTGATACTGCTGTTACGTTCCTGGCGTTGGCTTCTCATTTTTATGGAAAGATGGATTGAACTTCAATTTAAGAATATTCGGTAATCCCTCTCAGGACATACTGTAACAGCTGGTATTTCTGTGTTGCAGCAAATCGATTCCATGCAGCAGTCAGCAATGCCTATGGCTGGGCTCCGGCAAAAACTTCCAAAGCATTTTAAATAAAGCGAGCCAAAGAAAATAACATCATCACTGCAAAAATGTAGCTTAATTTGCAAGTTAGGGAAAAAAAAAAAATCCCCATTCCGTTCCAGCAAAATATTAAGCATTTTACTGGTAAGGATTTCATCAGGTCATTTATTTTTCATTAATATGTATTTAGGATCTGGGGGGAATAAGTTTATGCCGTATGTAAGTTTCTTAAATAATAAAGAGCTTGAATTTTTTAAATATTGAATGATTTACCATGAAATAAAGAAAAATAAAGAAACTGATCAAGTTTAAATACATGACGTGTATGTAGATCAACAAGACTTTCCACGTTTCGCAGTGAACTTTTTTTAAGAAACCGGAATTATTGATTGATTATAATGCACCTATAATGAGAGTGCCTTGCATGTTAGTTTTGGTTTGTTTTTTTTAAATAGATGAAAGTACTTTAAGCTGCATATAAATCAAAGATGTCCCATTAATAGTAAATCATTTTGTTTTACCCAGTTTCTTATACGTGTGAAAACTAAAAATGCCTCCATCCTTTGTACAGCTGTAGTGGTGTACTCACACTGGGGACTGTACGTGAGCTTAGAACATGACTTCTCCTTTATGGCGCTTGTATGTGTTAAAAAGAAAACAAGCAGAATTAATGCAAAGTGAATATGTTCCTTCTTAATTGGTACAGCATGTCCTTGGCTATGATGTCTTTTTTTTTTTTTTTNAAACTGCACCCTGGCTAGCTTTGCGTATAGATGTTTTACAACTTTGTCATCAGAAGATGAGCTTTCACTCTGAAATACTTAGCTTCCTTATCTCTGTTTTAAATTTTAAGTTAATGGACTTTGTGTTGATTTGATGAATGTCAGAATATTTTTGTGGAAGCTGATGCTTTTTTAGTGAAAACTTACTTTTTTTTCTTCACCACAAACTTATAACTAAAAAAAAACCCCCAAACCCCCAAACCATCTTAACAGATAGGTTTTTAAGTTTTATTCTGTCCTTTTGATCATAGAAGTAGTTATCCAGGGCTGTAACTTCTGCTGTATTTGCCGCCTTAAAAAAAAAMCAGATTCACTGGAGTTTGAAAGCTAACATGCAAAATCTTTCTTTGGGTAAACACTTAAGGGAGGAAAAAAAAAAAAAAAGAACTTTAAAAAGTTGCCAGACTATGTAAACTATAGGCTTATGCCTAGGGACAAGTTAGCAACTAGCTTATATCTAATAATTGATTTAACACTTACTAAACAAAATCTTGTGGATGGCCCTTAATATGTTGCAATACTTTTAGCAATGTGGGGTTTTTTTTTTGGTGAAAAACAAAATTTTGAACAGCGTACAGTGTTTACAGCACCTGTATATTACTCTTCCACGAGACTGTTGCCAAGTACAAATGTGTCCAAAATATGCACTTTTAGAGCCAAGATGACTTCAAAAGTCATTCTGATTAATATGAATATGTTTAAAAAAAAAAAAAAAAAAACAAACCAGCAACAGCAGCAGCAAAATGCTCTTCTGTTTGTTTATTTTCTTATGCTAAAGCAGAACTATGCTGCTTTCTTTCTTCAAGGATCCTTTTTGTTTACTGAAATCTGGAGAAAACCTTTGTTTTCTGTTAGCTTCTACTTCCCCTTTTCCCTTCCTTCTCGCACATCAGCCCCTGCCCTGCTATTAGTAAACATTTCCAGTCTTAACTCTGAATTTCTTTTCACAAGTTTGTGTTCCAGTTTCATATTTTAACATACCTGAATTTAAATATGTTCACTTATATTTGAAATTGGTTTTTACTTTTGTTATATTTGCTCTGAATTTTCCTCAAGAACTGGTTAAAAACTAAAGACCAAAATTTAGTATCAGTAGGCCTGTGCAATTATTAAAAAATATGTCTTAAAATACTGACTTTGTAGTAATGAATTACAGAAAAATTCTTTACGTGGTCTGCATGATAATGACTCCATCAACTCCACAAATCAAACTGCTGTTTACCTTAGAGAAGTKTTTGTCCCAGTCCTGCTTTTTACAACTTCAGTTAAAATTTAGATTATATTTCCAGATTACAAATAAAAATTTCATGTCAGATCTTAAATGAACTGAAAACAACTGAAAGGAGGTTAAGTAGAAACACTGAATAAATTACCATGTTAGTAAGCAATTTTTTTTTTCTGGGATAAGTAGTAGCAAAATTTGAGTGACTTAAATTATTCACTGTTTTAACAAAATAACCCTAGACTTTCTTTCCAAAATGCCTGACACGCTAGAGTTAAAGAGTATAATTTACATGAGAGAAATGCATTAAATTATTTTTACAGCAGAATGGGATTATAGGCTAGACTAAAGAAAACAAAACTTGTTTCACCTGGGGAAAAAAATCTTAACAGTCATAAATAAATGCAAAGCACTTTGTTTTGAGAGTCTTAAATCAAAAGCTTATTTTGTGATAATGATTGGATTTGGTTAGCTGCAGTAATTTACAGTTTAACAATGTTCTTAATTGTAAAATTCTGTTTCTGTTCTTTCTAGGAGAAACTGGGAGATAGCATAAATCTTCGTAGACAACTTGGCTGCAAGCAGTTAAACTGAAATTAACTTCTGCCTTCTGGCTGCAAAGTGCTAGTCTGACGTTCCTGTGTGATACTCTGCAGACTAAATCATGCCAGCGTTATCAACTGGATCTGGAAGTGACACAGGTAGGCGAGCCAAGGAGGACTGCATGTTTCCTCCAGATCTTATTTGTTAAGTCTACGGTCTCCATTTCAAGAAATCATCAAATAAGATAATTAATTATGGTCTCCACAGATGTTTAATTTAACACTTTAAACATAASCTTTTCTCCCTGAAGTTAATTTAGATATATGAAACACCACAGGTAAAATAAATTAATTTTTAAAAGTCCCACCACCGTCTTCTTACTCCCCATCCCCAACCTCCCAAAAAGAACAACTCCAAACAGATACTATATATGGATCTGAAGAATTGGATTCACCTCTGAGCATGGTTCCTACAATGTTAACTTGAAAAAGGAGGAGGAAAAAAAAAGATGATATCATACATGCCTTAATATTTGCAGCAGTCTAGACTATCCCCTCTGTGAGTTAGTTATCAGTGGAGTTATTTCTGAACACAGACTATTTAGTTTTGACACTTCTTTAACAAATTAGGAGAAGAAAAATACTGTCTCAAGTTCTCTTCCTTCCCTTCCCTTCCACGTCAGAGTCCAGCTGCTATCACTGACTGCAGGCAGTGGGAGTGCAGATACGTCACTTTCCATAGTTTTCACCTCCTTCGTCGCAATATTAGGGTATATTCAAAGGTTAAATCTCATCTTGCTGTTATGCATACATTCTCTCTGTCTGACAATATTTTTGTCCCCGTTTTAGGGACAACTAAAGTTAGTATTTTTGCTTGAGAGATGATCCAGCTGAGGTTACAATACAAAGATCCCTGCTTTCCACCCCTGTGCTTGTTATTCTAGATCACACAGTTTTATGCAGAAGTAACAGCAGGATTTTGAAAATGAARAGGGAGATTTCAAGTCAGGAATCCAAAAAATATGTATATAAGGAACTGCATATGATTCTTATTTTAAATAGACTGTACAGTGCAGTGATTTTTCTTCCACACCTCAGGTCCATGTAAAATTTCTTTTAGATGAAAAGATTAATCTTTAGAGTTGGGGGTGTGTGTTTGTTTGTTTATTACCATGGGGAGGGAGGGTTGTATTTGGTTTTATTTGCCTTTTTTGTCTCCCTATTCCTGTCTTTAAGGGATTTGACTATCATCTCACCAAACCCTACCTCTACATACTTTTCTCTTCTCCCCCCTCCCCCATGGAAATAAGTGCAGTTGAAGTTGTTTAGTATGCTAAAGCTGAATTTTGGAAGATTTGTCAGGGTCTACTCTGGGCTGATTTTCCACTCTGGATCTTGCTTTCTTTATCACGCAACCTTTTGTGTCCTTCCAAAACCCGCCCTAATTTTTTTTTTTTAAATTATTTCTTGGCCAAATGCTTTCTGACATTTCAGAAGTCTCAAGAACATATTGAGATGAACAGCAGGGGGATGTGTGATGACTGGTGCCTGATGCTGACAATTTTGCTTGTTTTATTGTTTAAAGAATGTTAATATGTCCAAAAGTAATAGTTATGGACATACTCTCTGAATAAAGAAAGAAAAGCGCTCCAAAAAGTGGAAAAACAAATCCCAATTTTAAAATTGTGTGTGTGAAAATGTCTCTAAAAACATGTTTTACTGTGCTATTTAATGCATATGATGCTCCAAATACACCTTTAATAATTATGGTGTGTGATAAAGCTCAACTATCTCCCTTCTCCCAGGAAACCTGTAGTAAAATATGATATGCACCATTAATACCTTGCTGTTAAATAATACTGCTTGTTAAATCCAATTTGTTTTCTGCTGCAAGTTGTAAATTGTTTCATTAAATAAAAACTTAAATTTGGAGGGAAAAGAAAATTATTTATTTTCTTCCACTTCCTTTATGGTATTTCCTGATGGGGATGATAGATACTTAAGTATTTTTTGAATTATTACATCAAACTGTGCTTTCTGTCCTGGTTATAATACAGGTGATTTCTAATCAGAGCCGTGTTTTTCTGCTATTACYCTCATTCTTAGATTAAAAAAGGAGGAACACAAAAAATTTGGATTTTCTTACCTCTGTTGTTCCTTGGTGGGTAGACCAGTTTTCCTCACRCCCTGCCTGCATAAACTGGTGGCGTGACATGTAATGAGTTGAAACTGCTGTAGTCCATGAGAGGACTATCTGGGATGCTGTGGGGTTAGCAAATCACTTAGTGGGGACCTAACAAAACTGCACCTTTAGGGTAGGGATGCAACTTCATTTAGTCGGTCTGCTAAGACTCTGTTTTATTAACGCATTCAAACAAAACCCCAGCCTAGCATATTTTTGTGTCTGTTATATCCTGGTGAAGGAAAAGTAAAYCTGGATTTAAAAATGAGTGAAAGAATTCATTGAGGACTAGTAAATAGAAATGCATCATCTGTGAATATCGGGAAGTTGCCAAGTCATGGACTACTGGAAACTCGGACACTAGTATGGAAGCATTGATGATTTTTTTTAATATAGTCTTAGGCGTCAGACTACTGTCAAAAGCAGGATAGTGTTCATGATGGGCTACATTTGATCAAACTAAATGTTGACCTACTCATGTTAATTTTACATTGCTTTTACTTTGTCAAGAGACTTTATTAGGGATGTYGCCATGTCCTTGCAGCTGCTTCCTTCATATACTTGTACATGCTTTTGTTATACCACCAAATTTTAACCTGTATATTCTTCTGAACACAGACCATGACTCTTAAATCTGTTTTGAGAGGCATTTACCAGACTTTAAACTATGATAAATCAAAAGCATGGCTACAATATTTGCGATCTTTTGTTTAAAACATTTGTTTTAATAAATTTAGATTCATCAAGTGACTTTGAAATTAATCTTGTACCTTACCAGTCTGATCTGGCTTCTTAACTTTAAGACAGAGGAGAAGGGCTTATGTGTGCATGTGCTTCTTTCTCTTCCACTCTCCATTAGCAATAGAAACCCCCTATGTTTATATAATAATAAAAAAAATTACTTGTTTATAACATGTGCATGATCCTGCTCCTCTCTCTGAAGGTTTATAGTCCTGTCAGTGTCAGGTCAAAGTTATCTTAAAGCAACCATCTTGAATGGAAGGCTGAGCTCCTGCCTGAGGCTGCATCTGAAGCTTTAAATATTTTCAGTGTTGCAAAAGTCTGCTTGAAGTCTGTGTGCAAGCCCATCAAATAGAGTTTGAAGACTGGGCAAGATTGCAATTTTGCAGGTAAAGCAAGTCTGTGAGATCTGGCATTCACTTATCTGATACATTTAGGAAGATTTAGGTTTGCAGTCCTGGCTTCACAGTAGTTGATGGCAGCTTCGTTGCTGACTTTGGTGGAGCCAAGATGACATCATTATGCTTTAAGTGTTGTTTTAGTGTGAAAAACATCATAAAATTGTTACAGATTTCTTTCCTCTCAACCCTGCATCAAGCTTGCTCAGCTCACAAGTTTAAAAACGCTTTTCTGTTTGTCCTTAAAAACTAGTGCACAAATGTGCAAAGCAGACTTTGTGTTTTTGATTCATGTATTGTCAGCAGGAAAATCACATTTATAGGCCAAGTTTGGCCACCAAGTAAAACTGTGTGAGATTGCTTAAATATAATGAAAGTCAGCAGCAGTTCTTGAATTTGAATATTGTAAATTATAAAAAGAAAAARTGTGCAGGGCTTACTTTAGTTTCTTCTTGAGTACATATAGGAACTAATGCTGTGCCAGATAGTGGAGTTCTTTCGGTATTATAAGGCTGTAAAACTGAATACATGTTAGTTTTTTAAATTAAAAAAAATTAAACAATTATTATTAAAAATAAAAAAAAATAGTTTGATACTAACCAAATTGTAAGTTCATGTTGCCTTTAAAATATTTCCAGTTTTGGTGTTTTCTTCTCTGTTTTGTAATAATACAAAAGAGATGAAATTTGTTCTAAATCTTGGCTGTTTTTCCAAACTGCATTTTTAGTAGTGGATTCTGTGATTCTTTAAGAATTATATCGACCTCTGAAGCTGCATGCTGTTGATGTGGATGTGCTGAACGCTGGTAGGAATATTTTGCTAGAATATTATGTTGATGTGATAGCTCCATAGTCCATATGGATTACCTCCCAGTGAAGCAAGACCACTGCAAGCAATGCGAAGTTCAAAGACGATTTTGCAATCATCTGAACACTGGAAGATGCTATCCTGGCTTTTACTGTTTTCATATAGATGTCTTCCCTTTATTTACTACTAATGCATTTTAATCAGCTTGCCAGTTTTAACATAATCTTTTCTAAGAACGCTTGATAATGAAAAGGATAAAAATGTGGAGAGGAAAAAAAAGAAACTAATAACATGAAGAAAAAGCTGAGCTGAGAGGGGGACATCAGAAACATCTGTAGGGGAAGAAGGACAAATTAAGCTGAAGTGGCTGAAGATTTTAGCCTTTTAAACCAGTTTTCGTAGTGAGGAGGGAGATAGAAATCAGGGAGTTCTATTTTTACAGCCTGTTTAAAAAAATGTAATAACAGAAAATGGTGGCCAAAGATCTGGGYTCATTGTTATGAGATGAAGAGAAAGGGAATTTAGGAGAGCGATGAAGGGAAAGATTTCTGGGAGTAGCTCTTCCGTCGGAGGCTGCCAGGGCGAAGGCTTGCAGGGTGATTGAGTCCTGCTCCAAACTGCCTCTGCTTCCCTGCTGACGTGCTGCGGTGGAAGCGGAGCGGAGGGAAAGCCGTTGCTCCCCCGCTTCGCACCGATGCTTATGACTTAGGCATAGGTGTGCTGCCACAAGYGTGGTACGTGAATGCCTTTGGCTGCATCATGATTTCAAGGCTACTTAAATTTCTCACCATCTTGAAATGCACAGATAGGGCTAGATTTTCATGAAAACCGATATGCTAGCTGAGGCGAAATTTATACTGAATTAATAAATAGAGCCAATATTTTACCGTGCATTCTTGAATTCTCCCCATCTCCAGCTGCCAGAGGCATTAAATGGCTTGTAGGCTGATGTTAATATGAAAGATTTGGGAAAGTATGAGACGTATGGCTAGCTTTAATTGCTCTCAGATTTAATTTTTAAAAATACAATTTGCTGGTGTTGGAAAGGGTATTTATTTTGGTATCAACATATTTATGGTGACTGTTGGAAAACTTGTTCAAAGTGGAATGAAATTTCTCTAAACTGTTCTGTTTTAGGTTAATATTTTATATTATGCTAGACTGATTCAGCAGTGTGGAATCAGAAAATGTGTGCAATTATATTTACTGATGGTAAACTCTTTAAAACTGTTACAGTTCTTGGACATAAACTTAAATTCAAATGCTCTGGCAGCTGCAACAATTTTTACTCACTTTTTTTTTTTTTGGTGAGCAATATGTAGTTTTGTGGTAAATTTGAAAGTACGACAGCCTATATTGTTTCTAACCAGAGGCTTAAATGTGTAGCTATGTTTGTTGGACCAAAAGCTGTAATTACACAAATGTTGACAGTTCCTAGTGATGCCAGATGTCCTTTGCTGGGAGCAGACTGCCATGCTGTACCGCTCAAGTGTAGCTGTGCCAGCGTCCAGGTTAGCTAGCAGAACATATGTATTGTGTGCGTTTACTGTCACATGAAAGGTTCTGTGGCTTCTCAGCCCAACATCACGTCAAGTATTGGCTGATTTAATAAAACTAAAGCTGTTAATCTGAAGGAAATTTAGTACTACTAAGAGGTAGTGAGAAGCTTCCCTGCTAGCTGTTAGTTGCCTATTGTGGAATACAGGGGTTCAAATATGATTTTGCTTTTCAAATAAGACATTGGTTTTAAAAAAAACCAACAACCAAACAAAAAAAAATGACCCCACCTCAATGCAGCATATTAATCTTAGGTATAAACGATGAAATAGTTTAATTATTTCAAATAGTTTAATTTTCTGAACCTACTTTCAAGATAAGATGATGATGTACTTGACTCTCTAAACTTTTGTGTATTCCCATATACCTCTGTAGACTTGTATATCAGGTGTATGTGTCTGTATGCATATATGATTGATGTAATCGCATAACTTGAGTGTTAAACTTTAAACTCAGTCATACAGTGAATCACAACACTGAAATAATATACTGGCGTGTTTTTGGGCATCGGTACTGCCTAGGATTGTAGGACTTTTTCTTCTGCTCTCAAGACACAATATGAAAGGTTGAGATACATGGTAATCAAATGGTGTTTTCAGTAGTTTTAGGCACAACTGAGTTGAAAATCGTCTTGGCTTCTGGTGTTAGAAGTCTTTATTCAGTCTTTTAATAAGATATCATGTCCTCCTTTTGCAGATGTAAAATGCCACATTTAGTATTCCTTGCCACCCCTCCCCAGTGCCAAGTCTCTTAACCTTGCAAACTGTGACTGAAGAGTTAAACATGGCAAGCGTGCCCAGTGACATCCTAGTGCTGGGATGAGTTCTTTCCTAACTGCCTGCCAGGTACTTGCTGTTGCCTCCTCTAGTGTTGATGAAGATCTAGATAGAAATACTAAAGACACACCAGGCTGATGCCTATTCAAAGGACCGGTCAATTAGTCAAGTTTATTCAAGGTGTCATAGTATGCAGACTTCATTGGCGGAGCCAAAAGTTTTTGAAAAATGAACATCAGATCTTTGAGCTTTCTGCAAGCTGCTTATTAATTTGTGCTTGAGAGGTCACTTTAAATCAGTTTTATATATGTATTATTCTTGCAGATAATAGGAGAGCTTTTGAATACTCATGAAAGTATATTTTATGAACTTTCAAAGTATCCTCGTTGACATAGCGTCTACTAACTACATTTTGAGGTGTTTCAATTTTGAAGCTGTTTTGATGAGCTGTATAAGCAAGAATTCTGCAGCAACAATCTTCCCCTGTATGAATGCAAGTAGGGATCAGCTATTTAACTCGCATCAGAACGTAACGGTATGTGGTATGCTAAATCTGAAATACACATGTTGAGACAAATCCTAAAAGACCAATAACTGTTTCAAACAACTGCGGATTCTTTAGGTCCGGGAGCCAAGTTCCAAAACTAAAGACTTTTCCATTTTGAAGGAAATAATATTTTTAAAAGTGGTGGGCTTAAATGATTGCTTGCTTTCAACATTTTCTGTCATAACGTTGTTTTAAGGTGGGTTAACAAATTACTGTAGCTTGGAGGAATAAAAATTAGGTACAACTTTTAAGTTAAAAGGCTGTATTACCCTTAGCGAGTATGTAATCTTGTTCTTTGAGGACATTTTCATTAGGAAAAAAAAAATAGAACATTGACGTTTCTATTGCTGTGCCATCCGTAAGGATTTCAGCATTTTATTTTTTTTGTGAATTAGCAAATAAACCAAAACAGATATTTTTTTCAAAGATACTGATCACTTGCATGTCATGAATGTCTAATTACTCAGTATTCTGTACCTTTGAAAATCAGATTAATTTTTTTTTAAAACACTAAACTGCAAAACTAAAAAAAGGTACTTGCTGGAATGAGTTAATCACTCTGGTTCTGCAAAGAAAAATTGTTAGTCTCTAACTTCTTGCAGTGTCAGGAAGCCCATATATTTGGTGGAATTACTTAAGAGAACATAAAAAAGAACTATTTGTAGCACATAAAAGTGAGCACATAGTGGTCTTTTTACAACTGGAGTCTGATAGGACGGTGCTGTATGTCTCTCCTAATGCATAYGTGTACTGCATATGTTTTTATTTGAACCTGTGCATAAATACTGATCTCAAACTTCAGAATGAAATTATTTTCAATATTTGATGTTAGTGACTGATTTTATTATGCAGCAGCAAGGATGTCAGAATGAGTGTTTCTACTGCAATGCTGTTTGCTTTTGTGTAAGGCAAGTGTTGTCTGAGCCTTTATAGAACTGTAAAGTATAGTTCAAATGTGAAAAAATGTCAGCTTGTTATAAATGGCAGCAAATGGTGCTGATTATTTTACCTTTGTCAAAGTGGAAAATTTAAAGGTTGGTGTGTCCCATTTTATTAATATAATAAAATTTTACAGTGTTGTTCTGGGCTTAGATATATGTTCTTTAGTGTTTATTATCCCTCAGTTACTGTAAAAATTTTTGATTCGAAGTCTGGCATCATTGTTCAGAATGCTAATTCAGGAAATTAATTAACATATGAAAGCAAATGCACATCTATTTGTCTCAATTCCTTTCCTTACGCTAACCAAAACAAAGTTGGTGTTTTCTTGTAATATGCAGGAGTGATGGAACGCAGAGACCATGTTTTTTATCATTTAGTACTAGTTTATAGCTTCCACAGACTTGTCCTAATAATGAAGCTATGAAGGATATGACAAGAATGGTGATATTAAATTTCTCTAGACTAACAGTAAATTTTTCCATTCTGATGTCAAGAATGTAGAGCATCTGGAATCTGCAGTGTGAGTGGTTCAGTACGGGAACACTTTCATCAATTGCTTAGCCATTTATTCTCCTCCTAGGAACAAGCAGTCTTCTATAGAATGTAACACTACGAAGGAAGCAATTTTCTAAAACTGGAAAAATTCTTTATGTCCCGTTGTTTCTGATTTAAAAGCTTTCCATTGCTTCTTAGTCTTAAATCTTACTGCATGTGCAAATCTAGCGTACACATTTAAAAATTGGAATTGCCATTATTATACGCTCTGTTCTTCAGGTCTAATAAAACTAAATTGTATTAATTAAGCTTAGGAAAAGTTGAAGACACTCTGAAGACAGGAACTGCTTAAGTGTGTTAAAAGAACAAATTGAAGTTTATCTATTACTTTTTTAAGCAGGGACAGTGCTGAGTTTTCAAACATAGCTGGATTTTCTCTTGAAATTATTTCCTTAGTCCGAGCTGGCACAATGCTACAAGCCTTAGTCTGCAGCCATTTTATCTTACTTGTTCTTGCAACAAGTCCAAAATCTTCAGAGTAGTTTCTCTATCCATGACAAGCTGTTGTAAATTCTAGTTTTAGATTATGTATGTGTATTTAGATTATCTACAGGCGTATAGTTTATATGGACTACTTCTGTAGGCAAGGTTATCTAGTAATTGGTTTTTAATTCCGTGTGTCACTTTTCTTGGCTGAACTAAATTTCATGAAAAGTGTATTGTATGTCCAGTATTAATTTATTACTTTTAAATTTCTTTATTCTTGAATCAGGTAATCAGATTTAATAGACTACATAAGCACCTTCAAACAACCCCCTTCCCCTTCCAGTCTTACAAGAGTTTTATAGTACTCCTATGTGCAATGCTTGTCTCCTTTTATTAATATTTCCATGCTACAGGCTTTTACTTAGTTCATATAAGTGTTAGATACTGTACCTAATTTATATAACATTAATTGAAATAGCAGCATACTAGTACCTAAAACTAGGAGCTCCCTTGTTTATCTGGAATTGACTCCTATTACTGCCACTGGATTATGTGACCTTGTTTAATCTAGAAGGGGCCCTTTTTCCTCTGTTTCAATGATTTGGGAATGTCCAGGGATGATTACATTGTGATCTGTTTGGTTCCCCCCCCTCCCCATGTTGAAGGACTGACCGGACTTACTTCCCCTGTTATAACTGCAAAATAGTCTTGCATCTGCATGTTTAAGGTCATTGTTAATTTCTTTTATGTATGCTCAGGTCTTCTGGGACCTTTGAATACATGATCTGCTTTTAAAAATCGAAGTAAATGAGTTTTTTTTGTGTAAGTCATGTTTACCGTACTGAATTTTGACACCTGAAGTATTTTGATACTAGAAAATCCCAGTGGGTATATGATTCCTTTTAAATATAAAAGCTAGTTAAATTTAGGCAAACCAGACTAAAAAAAATTACAAGAACCTGAGTAGAATAGCAACAGTGTATAAAAAAAGCAAATTTTTTTTTTGGAAGACTTTTTATAGTGTTGCCAACATAAGGCATTAAAAAAAACAGGATTTTTTTTTTTTTTGGCTTTTTATGATTATTTTTTTTTAAACACAACTTCCAGATACTTTTTCTAAAAGCTTTTTTTGTGTGTTTGTTTAAATTGTGGGCATATTTCAAAAAAAATGYGTGCAAATACTTTTTTTTTTTAATAGGAGGTCCATGCATGTCATATGACTCAAGGAGGTGGAACTTTAAGAGAAACATCAAATTAAGCCCAAGAGCCCAACAGACGCCTGGCAGCCATGCGCTTACAAAGGTAGCAGTCAGCTCTGAGGTGCTGAGATACATCTCATTCCATGGCTTATGCGAAGAACATGCGTTTTTAATTTACAAAACAGTTCATCTGAATATAGGGGGTATACCTATGACCTTTTTGAAAGTTAATTTTTGTTTTTAGAAGTAATCCAAAGTGTTCAGTATAGCATCACTTCAGTCTTTATAATTGCTACTGAGAAGCTTWAAAAAAAAATAATCTGGTTTCAATAGCATGGCAGTATTAAAACCAGTGAGAAACCTGCATTTATTTCAGTAGCCTTTGGCTCTGGCTTGCAGAACCACCCGAGACACTAGTTAGAAGTTTTGCAGGAGGTTTGAGGTTGGGCTGAAGCAGTCTTTGCTGATAAATTCAGATTACTTCTCTTGCTGCATGGCAGCATCTCTGTACAATGACACCTTACAGGACTGCAGAGATTTGAGCTACTGCCCTTTAGGTATTCGAAAGATGGATGTGACAAGTTATCAGATCTGGTAATTTAAATTAGGCCAATGTGTAGCTGCCAATGTGGTGGTTTCAACTTCATTACCAGTTTACAGTAACTTGACAAATTATATTGTCCCTATTATTATTTTATTTTAAAAGCACTTCCTTTTAAATCCCATTTGCTAGTAAAGTCATATGCCAGCCACAATTTTCACTGTTTCTTCACACTGCAATGAATAAGAAAAACACTCTGTGTAATTGAGAGACRAATAAAATGCGACGCTTTAGTTGGAGGGGTGTGTCTAGAAGAACCACATACTGTTTTTCTTCATATATAAAAATGTGAATGCCCATCTGAAAATTTTGGATTCCATGGTACTGGGTGCCACAGAAGGAAGAAGAGAAAATGAGACTCTGCCTGTAAAGGTAAACTTTTACAGGTGCTAGCACCTTCTGCTGCCATTACCTTCTGTTTGGAGGGAGGAGGCTATAGCTGAGTGAGATGATCTGGAATTATGCAATTTTAACTTTGGACATATTCTAGATCTTTGTCTTCTGCTCTTCCCAACTAAATACCCYGAGTTGTCCTTCTGCCTGATTTTCATTTGTCTCCTTGATTGAGGTTTTGTTTTTTTATTCCTGGTTACGTAGTGCTCAGTTTCAAGAGGAATCTGAAGAGGGGGAGCGTGCATAGTCCTCGGGTTCTGCTGTGAAGGGCAGAATTCTGATTTCCTTCTGGCCTAAAGCTATAAACACTAGACTGTAGAGCCAAAGCAGGGCAGCACTACAAACATAGCCACAGGGTTGGATAAAACCAGTCAGCACTTGTCTAATTTTCTCCACTTCCCCAGGAGAGTTGCGTAGGTTGGGTGCCTTGCTGTCGAAGCTATCAGTAGCGCACTAGGGACATGGACACCTGTTTCCCTAGAAGGGGCAATTCAGGGCTGTATGAACAGGCGAAGCCCACGGGCACTTTGGAGCTGGGTATGGAAACCTTAATGTGTGTAAGCACCTGCAGGGTTAGTCAGTCCTGGAGTGCTGGCAGGTGGGGTTTTTCTCTGGGAGTTCTGTGCGTAAAACCTAAGTCCCATTGTAGGCAGATTCAGTCTCACCCTGTGTCACTACTGTAATAGTTAATCCATCAGGAAACATGAACTTTAATTTTATTTTCACTGGGGTTTTAATTATCAAAGATTTTAGGAACAAGTTACAAGGATAGAATAGTTTTATGGTTGATTATATGTGAAATTTAAGCAGATGTGATGGATCAAGGAAAAGAAAGCTTACTCTGTTCTATATCTCTTATTTGAAGTTAATATTTTCTTTCTTCTTAATGGCACACATGAATTGTTCCTAAGCAGTTATGCCACAGTGTAAGCCTACATTGAACTTTCTATTCCATTTTCTAATGACCTTCAGGTTATTCTGAAGTAAATGTATTTGCAGTAACAAAAGTGGCTATGTGCTGAAATATAAGGCTGATTGTAAAGAATTTTTTTAATTTTCTGAATGAAAATGTTTTTGAAGCATGAATTGTGTGATAAAAACTATTTTTGCTAAGTGCTGAAGTTCTAATAGTCCGGAAAGTTGGAGCCAAGGGTCCCATTCAAACCTCTGTTCTCTGGATGTCAGCTCAATCACTGACTGTGTCTCGCTAGGCAAGGCTCAGTGTTCTTTTTCTATCCATGCAAAATTGTAGTGGTTTGAGTTGTATCCTCTTTTTGCAGTATTTCTGAAGCATAAACAAGAGCAGATTTAAATAAAAGCAAGATTCTAAGAGAAATGAATGTCAACCACCAAAAATGCTTGGACCACAAGAAGAATGTATCTGGAAGGAACTCTCTTTCCCCAGAATATTTTACTGAAAGGCAGTAAAAAGACAAAAATGTTAAATAATCGGATCCCAAAGGTGCTGTATGTAATTTTGAAAGGGATATATAGTGCCTGGAAAGGTTGTGAAATCATGTTTACTAATAAATATTCTAAATAATAAGTTTTAGGGAGATAATAGGCATAATAATGATAGGTAACCTATAACTTACAACAGTGTTCTTTACCAGTAGAATATCTTGTAAATCTGTCCTTGTGATGAACAGCAGCACTTACTCAGACTAAAAATAATAGCAGGACCGTGTATCTTGGATCCCAGGAGGCTATTGGTGTTTTTGTAGACAGCAGACAGGAAAAAAAGGCATTTTGTCCTTTTTACCCCAAGTAATCCCACTGGAAAATTAAACATGTGCTATGAATCGATATCAACTCATGCCAGGTTACCTCCCTAAAGAGAACTGCTGCAAACACTGTTGCTACATTTCTTGGACAGCAGTTTGATGGCCTGTGTGCATGATGGATATTTTATGCTGTATGCTACTGTGGAACAGTGTGCTACTGTCTGCCCCTCGGAGACCGCTGGTGAGGTGTGCCACAAATAACTGGGAACAGCAATTGCTTTAACCCTACGGAGAATCTCAAATACCTGCAAATTAAAAATGTTACTGAAATATTTCTGTGTGCGTGCATGTCTGGGAAAACTGTGTTGGGTTTGGTTTTTACGGTTTAATCCTGCAAAACAGAGCAGTTCCTTTTGTCTTGCTGTGGATTCCTACTGAACACATGATAAAAAAAAATATTAAGCAATATATTAGGAAGAAATATTTAGAGAAACCACGAACCTTTTTTTTTAATGGACCACCCTATCCAGTTTCTGTTCTTTTAAGGAAGTTTTTCCTATTCATGACTCATTTCACTCTTTGGCTAACATCAAGGGAAATGGAATAACGATTAAGCAAAGGAATGTATGTTTTTTTCTGGTTTTGTCCTTCTTTCAAAACCTTTATGAATTTTCTGCATAACCTTGTGAAAATATATATGGATGTAGAAGCTTGACAACTGTGACAAGGTAAAAAGTACACTGCTAATACTTGCTTCTTAGTAATTTTTTTTTAAATGTTCCTTTTGGTTCTACAAGTTAATGTTATGCTGGATTCTCCAGACTCCCTATTCAGTTAAAATGACATGCTCCAGGCAGCCAATTACACAGAACTGTTAAGTGAGATTAATGAGATCACCCCCAGATTACACTTTGTGTTTTATTTTCATTTTATAGGTCTGTACGAGTTGCTGGCTGCATTGCCAGCCCAGCTGCAGCCACATGTGGACAGCCAGGAAGACCTGACCTTTCTCTGGGATATGTTTGGTGAAAAAAGCCTTCATTCACTGGTGAAGGTAAACCACATTTAAGTCAGATTCTCTTTGAGAAGAGCATATGGAAAAATGTTTTGAGCGCCATCTAGTAAACCAGTGATCAAACTGTTGCTCAGTGAAGACAAAACAGCCTTGTTTTAACTCTGTTTCTGTCAGGGGTGGAAGTTGTTAAATAAGATTCTACCAAAAATACATAGATGATTTCATTTAAGAGTGATGTTTTGGCAGTGTAATGCTAATGCAGCAAACATATGTTGTTTGCCCTTGTTTAGAAAAAAAGAGGACGAAATAGTAGCAGGAAATCTGAGACTTCTTTATGGTCAACATTCAAGACCTGGAGTTTAGCTTAAATAAATAAATGTTCACAGCAAAAATTAGAAGGAATATATTTTCTGAGGTCAAATATGGCAACAGTTCAGTAGCCACATTAATTTAAAATAATTTCCTTTAACAAAGTCAACTGAAATTCTAGTAAGCTGTTTCTTTTATTGGCTTGCCTCCATTTAAAATTGTGTTTTGCACATAAATATGTTGGACTAAAGTACGACCTAAAATAAGTTTGGAAGAATATTTGAGTAAAGTGTCCTGCTATGAAAATGATCAGCAACAAGAAATCAAAGTATGCCACGGGGGTATGCAGAGCTACCCCGATAATGTTAAAATTGCTTATAGCAGAAAAATGGGACCAATCAGCTGGTTAGAAACATTCCACTCCTACAAAATGGTAAGTATGTCTTCAGTCTCCAGTACAGAGCTAATTCAAGCTGGAAGGAAATTCTGAGGTCTCAAATGAGTCAGTAGGTGGTAGTAACCCGTGCCGTGAATATATCCAGACTCGCACATAATTGAGCAGAATTTGTTACCCTTGTCAGTCATTGATCTGGAAGAAGCTTAAAGTTGGGATTATTTCAATGTAGGTTTTAAGAGTAATCTTTTTCCATTTCTTTCAGCTATCTTATTCTGGAAAAAGATGTCATAATGTTGATGCTTGGCCAAAATTATTTTCAAATTGGCTGAGAATTTACGTATAAAACAAACACAAGTGCTCTCTGGTAGTTGATACACAAAAGCAACAAACAGAGGAACAGTGCTTGGCAATAGTTGCTTGCCTAAAGAGTGTCATCAAAGTTTCTGAAATGCGGTGATTTCCAGACTCCATACTGCCTTGCTGGAGCTGTCTGTTCAGGTGGCTAAGAAGATCACTGGAAAGGGAACACTGGGTTTATTTCTAATGTAGGGGGACAGTGGTGTGCATCTAAGCAAAATGTTAGGTCAGTAGCTAAATCAGTTTTCTTTCTGGATTGGGAATTAAGGAAGATTGGCTTGAAAATGAGTGTCAATCTGCAAAACATTGAAATGTCAACATTTGCTCTAATTTTTTATTGAGGCAAAATCTAAACCTTTTCAAACTTGTCCACTTGTTCCCTTTTGCCCCCCCTCCCAAAAGAAGACAAAGATAGCATGACAGTAACTAGTTTACTCACCTTGAGTATACCCTCAGTTTGGAAAAGTTGGCTCTCCTAGTTGCGTGCCCTAGTTACCATGTTGTTTGTTATTGCAGGGTGCACTGGTCTTTCTGATTCTAGCAAAAAAGAGTTCATGAGAAAACTTTGTTGAGGCAGATATAAAGTTTTGGGGCTCAGTGAATGGTCCCTTTATTCCAATTACAACAAGAACACATTGAAGTATTCCAACCATCTTTATTATTTATCTTGTTGGTTTTAGGTTCACGTATTAAATGTACACGTAACTCTGACCCTGTGAACTGTTCTTTTGTCCTAGCAAGTCTCACACTTAAAATAGACTTAATTCTTGAAACTGCATCTTTAGTGTTCACTAGTTGCACTTCTTTAATATGCCATACTAATTTCACTCAAAAGACAAGGTTTTTTATTTATAAGAATTGAGACTATTAAGAGCATCTGGTCTGACCTAGAGCATATCACAGGCTATTGAACCTCACCTTTTGATTTCTGTGGTGTTCAGTTATAGAAGGTAGGGCATGAAGAACTTTCAAAAGGTTCATATCCCTGCCCCAAGATGGGCTTAACTGTATCTGAAATTCATGGTATTTGTTTGACCTTTAACACATTTTTTAGAAGGATTATTCAGTATCCTATCAAGTTTCAGAGAAGGCAGTCCATAGCCTTTTTGGAAGAGAGCTGTAAGAGCAGAAGAACAAACTTCATCTGCCATAGTTTTTCCCTGTTACAAGGCTTCAGAAGTGCCAAATCTTTCTTTCTGGGTTCTGGTATCTTATTTGAAAGACTGTTTTTCCTAGCAATAACTTCTTAAAGTCAACTGTACTTGCAAAGACAAATGTTTTTAATTCCTCAGGCAGAGAATGATGACAGATATTTTGTAATTAAAAAAAAAAAAAAGCTCACTATCTTAGAGCCAAGGATGTTGCGATCCTGGTATGTGTCGCTTTTGGAAGAAAATGAGCATGCGTATACTACTAATTAGGCACTAATATTTCTCTATTTCAGATAGATACACTGCTTAATAAAAATGCTGATCTTCTTACCTTTAATAATTTCAAATATTAGAAAAGAGCTTTTTCCCTAAGTTATAAAATGGATAAAAAGCTCCAAACTACTTGAAAGGTTTAAGTATAAAATGAACTTTCTACTTTTTCTACAGATATTCTAAGTTTTATGGGTATTTAATTATCATAGTGTTTTCAGTATGGTTGTATACTATGGCATATGGTTTGCTATTCTGGCACTCTTAATATTGAAAAGAAAGAAAAAAGAAAAAAAAAAAAAGCCCCAAACCTTGTCTTGGAGTTCTCTTCATTCAGTATTGTTGGACAGAAATCTCTTTGTGAACTCGGATCAGCCTAAGCTGTTCTAAGAAGTCAGAAATGGAAAAGTTGTATTAGATCATCCAGTCCATTCCCCTGCAAATACTGGATTGTTCCCTACAGTACATTCCTATTGTAGTAAGTAAAACCAGCAAAAACTGATGCAACTGTTCTTGCTGTCCTTTTTCTCAATAAAGGAATCTGTTGATTAGATTTTAGTTTGCGAACTATAGAGAAGAGGGAACCCACAACCATTGTTGACAGTTTGGAAGAGAAAACTGGCTCTGGAATAGTGAATGTTTAAAATTTGTCTCTGCTTCCCTCAATTTGTTACTTCCTTGTCTTATTACACGACTCTTTTAAGTTCTACCAAAAATCTTCAGCCATCGCATTACTTTTTATAAGCAGAGATCCCAGTAATTCTGTAGAGATTTATAGAAAAGAAACATGAAGAGATGATCCTTCAGGGTAATTATGAGCACTAACGTAGCTGAAACCTGAAATAGTACACGTGCTCTGCTTGKTTTTTTTTTTTAGAGGAACAGAAGGGATAAATAAAGATCTGTTCTAACTACTCTTAGCTTACTTTTAGGGAAGCTGCAAGAATTTCCATGTGTGTTTGCTTGCTGTTAGTGCACCAGACACATGTTTTACTGTTTGTTTAGATCCAAGTTGAAGCTTCTACTTGCACTGTTGCCTTAAACATTTCTGGTTGTGGATGTAATGCTCAAGAAGTGGGTCAGCTTATGTGTTGGGCTGCTACTGAAGTATTCCTTAACCAATTGCGTTTTACTGATTGGTTTTGGCCAGCTCAGAGCATGCACAGTTCTTTAGCCTGTACTGTACTTTGCATTAAGAAAAAGAAGCCACAGCAAGTGGTGTTGCTGTTCCCTTGACAGGGAAGAGTTTGTACATCCAAAAAGCAGTATGTAGCACTGGAAAAGAAAATAACTACTGCAAAAGTAAGGAATATTTGGTGAATCTAGTTGATTTTTTTAATAACGGCATAGTATTTTGGTAGCTGGCCCTGCAAGACCTTAATTTGTGCTTATTTTCTGTAAGTTTCACCTAGATATGACTCGGCTTGAAGTTCTGAGAAATTATTTTGTATGTGCTAATATTTGTCCACGTTGATGGCTAACAGCTTTTTCTAAGTAGTCTAATCTGTAAAAATAAAACAGCTGAGTGTAACCTGGTGTAGTTTCTTGGGCATGTGAATTGAATCATATGATTACATAGCCCAAATTTTACAATCATTGTGGTGTACTGGAAATTTTCAGTATGAAGACTCAGATTTTTCAATATGTAAGTGTAGATGCTTTCAGCCTACTTTGGTTCCGTTGTTGGTAATAAGAAAAATAAAGATAGTATTTAAAAAAATGAGCTGACTAGGACAAAACAAAAGGGATGGATTTGACACATGCTTACAGTGATAAAATCAATGATCGGTAGATGATGTGCTAAATCTTCAGTCTGGACTGGTACGAGCCTAGTTCATAGGCAAGTTTATATACACTCTTAGTTTTTACCCAGAGCTTTACACACAAACTCCATGAAAAAAGCTGTTAATCTGTAGGATGAACGACTTTGCATCTACAGTACAGAATCAGAGAATCTGAATAAGGTTTCGTGGCTTGTTTTATGTTAGAGGATAGATTAACTCATAACTGTCCAACCTTTCACCTGGGAAGAGCTATGCAGGTTCTTTTGGCAGTTGTGGAGGGGTCGTATGGTGCAGCTTCCCCTATCCTCTGATGCGTCAGACATTCTGCAGCCAACATCCAGGTGCGTGCTGCACAGGTCATGTGCATTCACCTCCCGCGTTGTGCATCCGAATGGTGAATGCTCCTGCCTGGGCACATGCTCAAGCATCCCTGCATTTGGATCATCTTCCCAAAAGAATGTAGAGGAAACAGAGTTCAGATTATATGAGTTGTTCTGATGAGTCGTGTGTGACAACTAATTGTTCTGAACATTTGATGGGGATGACCCATGAACGGAGGGAATGATATCTGTGTCCGTGTCGAAGGACCAGGAGGGTGGTGGTGGCAGACGAGGATGTATTTAGATAGTGTAAGACCTGAGCATAACACAAATGACATAGAATAAAGGTTGGAGATTGTGCTGAGGTGGAGTTGGCTTTCTTCATGGCAGTCCGATGATGTTAATGTTGACTGCTTCTGAACTTCAAGTTTGAATCTGATATTGAAGTATTTTTTGCTAAACACACTAAAGTTATTTCCTTTCTCATTACTTTGGTCTTCAGGTACACTTTCTCCAGAACTAATATTTATACAATCTTCATAATTTATTGTTGCAACTGTCTTTTTCTGCAGGTCGCAATAACTCTTTTTTTTCTGTTAACCATGATGTTATATAGAAGATGGAAAGAGCAGGGTATATTTGTGAGGGGATTTTGATGGCTAGTATGTTTGCACCTGTTAAGAGAATGGTGAGACGGGTTTCTGATTTCAGGGCAGACAAAACCAGCTACCTCAGAAGGAGCTCAGAGGAGCTGCGTTACCCAATAGCAGCAAGCCTGGAAAATGCATTAGAAGAGAAAGTGTGGGTCAGTAAGGGGGACTGGGCATTGGTAGATCATAGGTGGCACCTAACCTCAAATCAAACAGAGTGAGTGGGTTGTGGATTCAGGGGAAAGTGTTGTAGAGTTGGAAAGGTGTATGGACCACCTTGGAGTGGGTAGAATTATTGAAACTGATAGCTCATTCACTAAAAAGTTGCTTTGATACTTGAAGTCCTTAAGGTTCTTTACTGCTGGGTTCTCAACTATATTTGTTTTAAAAAAGCTGTGCCTCCCCGGTAAATGGAATAGGCTGCAGTTCTGTAAATTCATGCGGAGGTCTGAAGTGCTGTTTGCTTTGGAGATGGGAAAAAATGAAGGAAAAGGCAGTGTGAGTAAGCATTTACCACCTGGCCATCTGGAGGCGGAGGTGTGAGTGCGGTGGTTGGCAGCTGGTAACAATTCATGGCCAATGAAAAATAATTGTTCTTCATGCTCTAGAGGAGAATCAGGCAAGGTTGCTTCTTATGTTATAGTTTATATCTTTCAGTCAGAGAAAGCATGCAAAACCCACTGATGGCAAGAGTAAAGCGATCACTCTTGTAATGCAGACTGTCCAAACAATGCACAGATGTGGTCCATTGTGCCAGTTTGAAAACTTTTACTGTTTCTGGCAAGGGGAGGAGTAGTTTACTGTAGTTGAATTCATTAATACTGAGCTACTAGATAATAGGTGGTAGTTATTTGTCATTCTTTAAATCCAGATCATCATAGATCTAGGAAATCTTAATTTTTGTAAGGATGTCCTTGTTGCAAGAGGCATGTGGTGCAGTCTTTCCTCAAACCTTTTGGCAAAACACACGATACGCAATGTTTTCAGCCCTAGAGAACTACCTAGCAGTAAGGTATATATGGACAGTACTAGGATACCGAATCTGCAAAGAAATATGAAAGCAAGAAAATTGAAGGCGTTTCTTTTTCTCATTGTCTGGAGAGGAAGCTTGATCTCCAGTTAGTTTTTGAAGCTTCCTGCTTGAGTTGTATGTATGGAATATATATGGAGGAGAGCTAGAATTTCAGTTCTCTTCTCATCCAAAGTATTTGTAGGTAATGGTCTAATTCATATACTGAAATATAGACTTGCCACATGCTTTCTACTTACCTAAGGATGAAAATTGTTGAAAAAATAATACTCTAAGAAAGCCTCTTGATGAATGACAATAATTTGCATTCGCATTGGAGTAATTACCACTGAAGCAATGAGTCGTTTTGCTTCCATCAAAATTATTGCATTCAAAAAAAGTGTAATGCAAGGTGTTAGTACTTATGAAATGCCACATAAATTTAAAGTGTTACTTTTGAAGCCAAAGTGATTTTTTTTGAGACTTGCTCAATAGCCAGCAACTGAAATCTGCTAGTAAGGAGATCGCTCTTAGCTGGAGGCAGTCAGCTGCCTTTAAACTTAATTTCCATGGGAACAGTGATCAGATTAATCAAAATAAGGTAATTGAAGTTTTATAGAAAATAGTACAGGATCTTTACTTTATGCAGGCTGATACTGCTTCCATGGAAACATTGGGGGGAAGATAGCTAACAGCCAGGCATTAGGCAAACACTTGCTTCTCTTGTTGAGATTGGGGGGGTTTCTGGTTCGTGTGTGTGTTGAACCCTTTGACTTGTTTGTGCTCTTATTGTATAAATATGCAGTACATCAGGTAATAACTGGGCAAAAATAAGCAAAATAAAAATGGATTCCTGTTTGAAGTCATAGCTAAACCCCCCAACTTTCCACATATTATAACATGTAACAGGTTTACTGTTTCTTCTCTGAGTAAAGTTTTTTGCCATGTGTGTTCACACATACATACCTGTGCTTATTTGTGCCTTTAATAAAGTGCAAAAATGCACCTCCAATTTATTGAAAAAGTGGTCAGGCATAGCTTTGGACAGTGTAACCTTGTTTGTAAGAAAATGCATGTCAAGTTATTGCCAAATGGATGGGTTAGTGCAGTTGTGGTGAAATATGGATCCTATATGATGGTTCAACTAAAAATATTTGTTATAATTGTAGCTAGTAGATCATTTACTAGGAAACAGATACCTAGTGGACATAAATAATCATTTTGTCCTGAAGTCTATTGAATGGGTTCTCCTGTGGTAAATACTTTTTTGTATTTTTTTCGTATGTTCTTATTTTGTACTTTTTGGTAGAAGTTTAACTGGATACCTAGTGTTAAATTCTTTGTCAGAAGTTTGGTCTCTTCAGCATCTTGCAGTTTCTACAGCGGAGTTGCTAATGTGTTTAATAATAGACACTTGCAACTTTTCATCTAGATTTTTATAAGGAAGTCCTGTTCTGGCCATCGACTGCTCCTTTCAGCCCACTTTGTTAAAAACAATAATAAGAAAACAATTCGAAGATCAGTTTCCAAAGTATCAATTAAATTGTCTTGTTGACAGCTTAGTCTCATAAAAGCTGGAGAAGTTGGGTTGATATCAGAAGTCTCTACGGGTATGGTGTACCAGCAAACTTCTGAAATGAAAAATAAAGCAGATAAGCTTATTAAATCAGAGGTGTGAAGTGTTGGGCTATGACTATTAGTTGAAACTTGTGAATAAATCAGTGCTTTGGAATGTGAAAAAAATTTGGTTTAGGTTAAAATCCAGACGGAGGCATTTTTTTGGATCAGTGGTAATTGATTTAAAGTTTCTGCTGGGAAACCTCCAAAGAGTAGCAGAAATCCAGCCAAAATGTACTGGACCTAAAAGAAGTAAATCAGTCCTTCTAAGACAAATAGTTTGTAATTTCATTGTTACCCAGGGGATAATGTACCAGTGTGGTGACAAAACTGGTGCAGCAGTTTGAAGAGAAGTTTTAGAACCCAAATCTATGCTCATACCCAGATTTTTCTTGTCTTATGAAGCTTGTACAGTATTTATTTAACCAAAGTGATACATTTTTTGTCTATGATACTGAGGGCAATCAAAGGTCTTGTAAGCTGCTCAGTAATAGTAGTCTGATAAATCCAAGACATCCAAGGATTATGTAATTTTAAACTGTTTTTCTACAGTGTTCTTTTCCCTTGGACCAGAAGTTCTGTGGCAGAACATGTGAGGGAGTGTTTAAAAGAATTTTTTTTTGTTACTGTCTTGGACTGTTTTCCTTTTAAGAACAGAAAGTCATAACTACCCAAACAAGCCTCTGCAATGCAAAAACATTGTAAGAGTTAAGAAGGATGGGATGTGGTAGTTATAAAATCTTCCTGAAGCATGGAAACTGATACAATAAAATTTAATAAAAGTCTTAAAAATAAGATTTAGTAAAAATGCCTGCCTGTGTTTCCTACCAGCAGGTTTTGTTACTGATTACGTTAGCTTTCCTTCTTTTTTTGGAAATCTTGGTTGTATCCATTCTCCAGCTAATCCTTGTGAAGTTAATTTGTAGTGTTCAGTGATATGTATAGTATTACATACATCCTTACTATCTTTCTTCCTTTGTATGAAATACAGGGATATACGCACAGTTTTTACTCATCTGTTCTTTTTCTGCTCCCCGTTACTTTTCTTTCTTCTGTACCACCTTAAGCATTTTTTTTTAAAAAAACTTTTTTCACTCATCTGTATTATAACTCTTTTTTTCCTTTTTAAAGCATGGAAAGAAGAGAGCAACATAGTATGTATGCTCCATGTGCACTATTCCTTTGGGCTTATAGATAGCCTTGTTTGTATAGCAGTGTTCTCTTAACCACACGTTGTTTCAAGGATGAGTAATTTGCAATGAGCAATTGCTATAACTTGACTATGCCTTCAATGCAATACCAAAACCTAAACGTACAGATTCACTTTGATGTAGCATCTTCAGTATGGTGACGTAGTCTGTTTCTGTGCTACAGAGAGAAGGGTTTCATGCTTTCTTGCTCCAGCTGAGCCACTCTGAGGTACATATGGTGTAAAAATCTTTCCTATTCCTGTAGAGACGGTTTTAAAAACATTAAATTGTCTAAAGTTAGAGCTGTCTCTGGGTTTGTTTTCAAAAAACACTGATGCCTCAGTGGGCCATTTAGAGTTGCACATGCATATATTATGGTTGTATTTTGCAGCTGTCTTCCCCCCCTCCATTTTTCTTACTAGGACCCAGTTTTTCCCTCTGTGTGTCCTCCCATCTATGTCTGCAGGCTTCTTCTATTTCTCATCCACTAAATAAGGATTGGATTAATTCCTGGTCTTTTAGGGAAATTAGGACAGTAAGTGTATAAAGATGAAATATATGTATGCCATGTTAATGTGGCCATTTAAATTCCTAGGGAAAACATTACTCTCACCTAGTTTGGATGTGTTTGGAAAGTTATGCTATTTCATTACATGCAAACTAGCTGAGATATTTAATCTTTTACACTCCATCAGTGCTGGAGTTTGAAGGTGTTATGAGAGTTGCCAAGTGTAGCTGACCCCAGGACGTGAGGATCCTCTGTCTCGGCTGCAGAAGCCCAGTCTGGTGCACTGAGAGATGGATGCRGCCGCTGCTGTTCCCGTTTGCAGGTCCAACCAGTAGCGAGGCTGAGCACCTGTGCCCCCAGCTGGCAGAAAAGCCACCATGGGCAGAGCAGTGCCTCTACCCACGTAAGCACCAACGGTGCTCATGTGAAAAAAGCAGAGCGCCTGGTCCCATTTCTCCTCTCCAGCTGATCAGGGCTGAAGTTCAGTGCTGAAAACACACACCCCTTTGCTCTCTAGATTTCTAAGCAGAACCTCAAATACCCGCATGGGCTCTAAGTTCAACTAAATAGCCATACCTGGACCGTGGGCCCTTTACCCAGCCACTGGTTAAGACCTTGAGTCCTTCCAGATATGGGTCTCCTCTTACTTGCTGGCTACTCCAACTTAAAAATTGCTAGCAAAGTACACCCGATTAAATTTATTGGGGAAATATAAACACACCCTGCTCTCATCAGTTTCTGGACTTGGTTCTCACACACACAGACATACACCCACCAATATTATTGATGCAAAGGAATAAAATAATAATCCATTTTGACTTCTGAATTCCATTTCTTATTTTAATTTCATTATCTGTACTTCCACTCACTGTGCTAGGTGCATCAGTATGCCCCTCTTGATGCATCTGCTAGTCAGCAAGGACACATTTTTGCTTCAGAGCTGTTTGTTTTAGAGAATGTTATGCAAAGTAGGCACTTTGTGCTCTCCCCTTCAATTTTTAGATTGTTCTTCCTCTGACTTCCATCCTGCTGCCTTTCTCCTTCACTGTTTCGTAGACCTCTGACATGAAGTCATTGCTCCCAAGAGGAGGAGATTTTGAGCCTTGGAGCCACTGATTCTTTTCTGCCCCAGTGGCTCAGGTACAGTGTGACCCTTCAGCCCCACCACTCGGTTAATATGTTCTTCATGGTGTGGGGTAAAGAGTCTTATTTTGTCCATTGGAAAGTAAATCTGTATTGTTTCCCTATCTCTTCCTAACTTTTCTTGTTGACTTTTGCTAGAAATGACAACCTGTGCAAGATAAATGTCAGTGGTGTCAATTATTCACAAACATGACTTTGCCTCAATTATATTGACATTTAAGAGTTAAAAAAAATGAAAACGTGCCAGCTATAAATGCTAGTGATTATGTATGGGATAGCTTCAGTACTGCTTTACATTTAGTATGGATATCATCTTCATAAAGTGTCTTGAATTTTAATGTGCTTTACAGATTGCGTTTCATGGAAAAGAGCAGTTTTTGTTGAGATTTAGTGATTAAATAATCCAGTAATGRCACTACAGACATACACGGCTTTAATCAGGATCAAACCATAAATTAGGGTGCAATTTTGAATTTCCAATTGTCAAACATTCTAGGAAAAAAGTAACCCATGATTGTAATCATGTTAATCGGCATCTGAAATACTAAGCTGGTCATGTTGAAGTTTGGTATGTCATTAAAGGCTAACTACAAATCATACCATAGCACATGCCAAGCAACAAAATATTTGTAGTTGTGTGCCCATGCTCTTTCATCTTGAAACATCCACTTTCTACCAATTTCTAATTCTAACTAATAATCTGACCAAGTTTTATTATTGTCTTCTCCCAAAGGGGAAGCAGTATTTTCTTCTTGTTGCATATCAGGTAACCACTGAGTAAGACCTATGGCTTGATCATATCTTCTGTCCTGCTTCTGCTCTCTCTGTGTTTTCTGAGTATGTATGTATATTGGTCTTTTAATTTATAAGAACTGGATTATTTTCCATTTATTTTTCTACAGCTAAATGAATTTTTAATGTATGAGAGACCTTTAATTCCCTTTGTGTTATGTGCATTTATTCTCCCTTTATTATTCCTATTAMCACTTCCTTAACCACTCTTCCATGGCTTCTCTATGGGAGTATCATGCAGGTTTTTACTTATTTCAGCTTTTCCACTGATTTTCCAAACCTTTAAGAATGTAGGTAAGAGTGACCTCTCATACACTGAGGTTGATCATCTGAAGATGGACGCAGTTAGAGAGTACTTCAGTGTATTTCAGTTGAGCTGGGGGAGCTCAACTGAGTTAAGCTGGATTAATATTTGTAATTTCTTGTTCTATCAAGTGTAAATTGACTTTTTTGCATGATATAAAAGGAAATGTGTTGCCTTCTGTTTTTGTTAATGTTATAACTCACCTACGGCATAAAAATGTACAAAGAATTCCCTGGTTAACGATACTTCTTCCTGATATTATTTAAATTTTTGCTAATTTCATATTAAAATGCAGTGTAAATCAGGCTAGGTCATGCTGGCTTTGGTTGCATCCTACTTGAAAAAAAGGGGGCTGGGGCTGGGGGGGGAGTTCCTGGTTGGAAACTCTCAGGAAATCTCTTGACATCCCAGTAGTTGATACTTTTGTATCACTGGTCTGTATTTTCATAGATCCCTTATTTCTTTTAGAATAAAATTGCTAAACATACCTCATTCTTTTCTATAATAGTAGGAGTGCCAACACAGCTTCCTTTTCTTTGTTACTGTTGTCTCCTCTGTCATTAGGCAATTTCTGCTGTTTTCTACCATCTTTCCAAAATTTAAAGATATGGGATGGCTGCAATTTAGTACACCTGTACAAATACATTTGTGTTACTCCTTCCAATATAAAAAGAAATGAATATGTTTGCTTTGATTTGAAGCTTCCTGTAAAATAGGTTTGCATGTTTGGATGATTTAGTGCAAAAGCCTGAAGTGCGGTGGTCTGAAAAGGTACGGGAAAATGGCAGTAAATCTCTCCTAAATTACTGCAATTTTTTTCAAATATTTTGTTGTTATTTTTCATACTCCTCTTTATCCTACAACACACATTCCCCTTCAGTGTTGGTGTTTCTTCATCCTCTGCAGGGAAGGTTGAGAATTAGTTGTATCCATTAATGCTGTTGTAATTATCTGGTTATACTTATTTGGGACGTTTTCCTCCTAACGCATCTCTCTATCCTTTTAAATAAAATTCAGATGCTGTCTTTATCTTTTTTTAATTGAATATTCTTACTATAAATCTTGTTTGGTGGTATTAATTTATTAGAAATTCTTTTTTTTTATTTCCATGTAGTTTAAATTGTAGCCTGGCACCAGGCTGTACTGTGCAGGCCTCAGCATCTTCTGTTCTTACGTTCTGTGACTTCTGAAGTACTTACTGCAAGTCTTCCACTGCTGGTTTTTATTGATCTCAATTTTTCCCCCATGTCTACATATTTTCTCCACATTTTTCTATTTTTCCTGAATTTTCACCTACTTTTACCATTATTCCCAGAAACAAAAATAAAACTGACTTTCACCTAGTGCCAAGTCCAGCAGGGAAGAACAGAAGATGATCCTTCACTAACCACCATAAAGTGCTTTTTAATTTTGCTATCTATTTTTTAAGATTTCACAACTTATATTTTCATATTAACTTTAGGTCTGGGATTTCACCAGAGATGTGTCTGTCCCTCATTGTCCAAGTTCCACTTGATTTGTTGTGATCTGTTTGGAAAGTTGTGCTGTCAATCACCTTTTTCAGAAACAAGGGAAGACCTGAATGCAAAGCATGTCTTCTGAGGCGTTCCTCGCTTTCATGACCATGGCTTCATTAAAATGCATTTAGCGAAAGCTTAATTTCACACTTGTGACTTGTCCTCTTGTCCTATTACTCTTAAGCAAGTGCTTAATTTTAGTGATTAATTGTTTTCTGGTTTGTTTTGCTTTGTTTTTTAACCTGGACTGTAAGCAGGCAGAGGGAGAAGGGAACAGTAATGTTTTTAGCTCGCTTGCCTGTTGGCAGAGGCTGGTAGAGATTTTGCCTGTTGCATTTAAGCACCCTCACGTGCTGCTGCTTTTAATTTGTGAGTCTTTCTTGCATACGGTTGATGTATGGGGGGGTCTTCTACTGTTAGCTTTTGTATTTGAAATTCTTCAGCATAATTTATTTGCACAACTTAAGTCCCTACAGTTTTTAATGTAAAACTGACTAAAAATCAGTTTCTACCTTTCATRTTTGAGAAATGGTATAAAAGAGCACGGTTAGTTCTTAGGATCTGTTTTTAGTGTAGGTGACCTCTTTTGAATTAATTACTTTGAAAATTTCAAAAGTATTTAATCTGTCATTTTATTAGCATTTTGGGTTGTGATCCAGTGTTTGTGACACTTTGATCCGGTTTTAGCAAAAGTTGTGTTTACAGCAGAATTCTGCTCTGATGATGGAGGCCTTAAATAAAAGGGACTTTTTCACCGTTTGCATGCTTCAGAGTAGCTTCTTTTAAAGAGTGGCAGATTTTTCTTGGTGTGTGTGATAGGGGAACAGAAAAATAAAAATAGAAAATAGTAATTAAATTGTAATTGTGTTTTGTATGTGTATGAATGCCTAAAAGGTGGGGTTTTTTCTTCTTATCAATAAATTTTCGTATGTATGTACATGCAGCTTTCAGTGTCAGTGTTTTTCTTAAAATGTAATTTATAGTGGAATAACATAATGTTAGGAATTAAAATGAGAGAGTTTGGGGTTTGTTTGGGGTGTTTTTCACATCTGAATTTTATGAATTACTTGACCTGTGCTGTATCATAACATGTTGCACAGGATGTGGAGAAACCTGAACAATGAGCTGCATATTTCTCATATCACATAAATTGTAGTGACCCCACTAGATGGTGCTAATTGATAAATGTATGTCTGTGTGTGTATGTGTGTGTATGTATATGTATATATATTTAATTTTAACTCAAAGCATAGATGTCCCTGTCTGTGATTGAAGTATGGGTTTTGAATGGGTTAATTCTGCATCATTGAGCTGTACAGAAACGATCTCTTCAATATTATTAGGAACTCAGGGAACCTGAATTGAATTGGATCTTGGACTAACTTGTGTTGAGTAGACTGTAAGGATTGTGTTTACTGTACTAAGCAGGAATAAACCAAACTCGTCACGATTTAAATTTAGCAGGCTCTGCCTGAATAGTGAAAGTGAAAAAGCACGAGGCTATGCCAAGGTCTCTCAGTCTGTATGCAGCGAATCCTAGTTTTTTGTCTATTTTCTTTAATTAATGTTTAATTAACATTTCTGTAAAATCTTAGTTATGCAGAGAATGGAGTTTGGTGGGGGAAAAAAAAGTATTTGTCTGACAACCAGAAGAGCAGTTTAGCTTTCGTTTATGTTAGAAATCTGTTTATTTGGTGAGCAGGGTTAAGAAAGTTCTTTCCTTTGGATTTATATTGTTAACAGAACAGTGGAAATCGCTTGCTTTTGGAAAAATGTCTGGAAATTAGGTTCCATATAATGACATAAAAGTAAAGAACTCGATTCCGATTTGTGATGAGTGTTTAAAAACAGTAGTATCAGGAGAAATGAAGATTACAAAGCAAATTGTTTACAAGTAAAACATGCTTGTGGGCAAATGAGAACCTTTTAATGTTTATGTAAGTTTTTGTGTTTTCTGAAGGAACAGACAAGGCATTTATTGAGAGAAGTATTAAATCTAGGCACAGATATGTTTTGTTTCTAGCATCTAAATGAAATCTTGAACTTAGGCTTCAGGGAAGTCTATTTGCAGTGAATTTGAGACTACCTGCTCTTACTATGCGGTGCTTCTTTCCCTTCTTAGCAGATTTCCAAAGACAACTCTCATCTTTCAGTTCTGTCTCACTYTAAAGCTGCTTCTTCAGCTTCATTTATTGGACAAAGCAGTGCAGTTGTTCATTTAAAACATGTCTTGATAGCTTCTTTATTTGGAAAAGTGTTCTTTTAATTTAATTTAAATTTTTTTGAAGTGCTATCTCCATATTCTTAGCAAGTTACCTCTTCAGTCTTCTAATTCAGACTCTCAGAATAATGTAACATGAATGAATATTAGTATTATAGTAGAGAAAGTATTGTAAATTTATGTTCGAATTCACTTTATGGCTCTTTCTTTGCTAATACCAACATACCAGCATAAAGCAGTGGAAAATAATGGAATATTGTGGGGTTTTTTGGTTTTTTTTTTGTTTTTTTGGGGTTTTTTTTTTTTTTTTATTGCTGAATTAGATAATCAAGTTTAGTCACAAGTCATGAAATATTCAGGATTGCAGTTTTCCTAGATGTCTCTCAGCAATAAGATGACAATTGTTGCTGGTATGTTTTGTGCTTAGAAGGACTTCAGATAATGATAGCTTCCAAAACCCAATCAGTCAGCTGTTGACGTGATCTTTGTTCTTTACATTCTGGCTGCATCCAGTCTGTTTCTTTACTTTTTCAGTTTGTGTTTAGTAGTATAATTATTTTTATCTCTTTTAGATATTTTTTTTCCTTTGAAATATTCAAATCTGATATTCAAGAGCAAGAACAATTATGTTTGTAGTACAGAAAGCTGACTTTTCTAAGAAGAAAATCCTCCTCTCAAATTCATTAAGATCTTTAAATCTAAAGTACCAAACCCCAAATGGAGAAAGACTTTTGCTATATAAAACAGCAACATTATACTTGTGCTATTTAAAAAAGGTTTGTCATAAAGATAAAGAAACTTTTACATTTCTTAAAATCTGACCAATAACAAGACCTGAARAAGTTTTTAATTTTTGATGTTTTAGATAAATTCTTTGGATTATTTGTTACACATAATAATAATCAAATTAGTTAGGCATACATTTTGCAAGTCTTTATTGCATTACTTACACACAGAGTCAGGTGATTCCTAAAAAGGAAGTATCAACAGAGTATTTAAGTGGGAAAAAATGGAATATTTCCTTAAAAAAAAAAAAATTAGTTTATTCTTGGAATGTGGGGTTGAAATACTGTAGACACATATATATTTTTCTTCTGATCAATCTAAGTTCATTAGTGTCTTGACTGAAATAAGTTTTTCCTCAAGTTTTGTAGTTAGAACCATTGTAAAAACATCAGCTGTTTTGATCGTTGCAGTAAGGATTATTTCCATCTGTATTTAATTACAACTGTGCAACTTTACTGAGTGCTGTTTTGTAAAACTGAAGGGCTTCAGAGGGAGTTGCAATTCCTTTCTTGCTTACATGAACTATTCTTTAAGTAAAAGTATATTTTAAAAGTTACTTGGAAAGACATGTTGATATGACAATTATATCAGGAAAATACTGCAATTGATTACAGGTATCTCACTATCAGTAGTTGGAAGACCAAAAAATTTAAGGATACAATAATATTTTTCTGATTAGAAGTCATTTTAGTAGTATTGGTTTGAAAATTAAGTACATTTTGTGTCTGTGATTAGTCCTTGTCTTCCTTTTAGCGATAATGAAACTGATGCTTAGTTCCTTTGGTAATGTGCTCTGAAATCTTTGGTTAAAAAATGGTGTCATAATCCTGAGTATTGTTACCATTTTAAATTGGACTCCTTATATATGACTTTGAAAGCTTTGTTGTATGTGTGATCAATTTGCTATGTCTGCAGTACTGCACAGAAGTATTTCCTCAGGTCACTTATAAAGCATGAACATAGAAACTTAAATTATGCAGAGAAAGAGAGATTAAATTTGCCTGTAATAAAAGATTTGGTCTATTGTGTTGTGAATGATGAATCCTTATAATTATTTTGATGAAAGGATGAGAGAGAAATAAAGACTCCAAATTGTCTTTTTCATTTAAATCTGAATGCTTTATTCAAAAAGTGATATGTATTGAAGAAATAATACTGGGGGTGGGTGGGCAAAGATTGGCACTGAGTGGGAGTGTATAGACAGAAGGGTGAAGAGTCATAAATTGGAAAGAGCAGTTTGTGACCTGGAATCTTGAGTTCAGTATTGCTTTTCTGAAATTTTTCCTCAAACTTTTACCAAATTTAAGATGTTTTTATATAGGTCAGTGTGTGCTTTTGGAGAAAAAAATTGCTATACTTCTATTTTAGCAAATTCAGACTGGTACAATTCAGACTAGTACTTGATGGGTTTACTGCTCAGGTTTTGTTTTACTTGAAAATGCATTTATGAAGGATAGTGCATTAAAATTGTAGGGATCTTTCAGCATCCATGGACTCCAGTTTGAAGACTGCTTGTTTCAAAGGAGAAAAAGTTTGTTGTTSTTCTGTTCTTTCTGTTCAAGGACTTCATGTCCTTAGCTCACACAAGAGAGTGGCTTCGTTCAAATTTGGAATTGTTCTGATGCTCCTTCCTTTGGARATGGGGTTAAAAGTACAGAAAAACAATGCTGAAAATACTGTATACAGTAGCCATGAGGGCTGTTTGGCTCTAAAGGGGYAGGGAAATTTATTTTGGAGCAAGTGCAACTTGTTTGGCTTTGGTCTGAACTTCCTCTGTCTACCTAGGGACTCTCCTCCTATAAGCAAAGTCATCAAAACCTTTTATTACTACTGACAAAAAAACACGTGCTTTTGAATGAAGTCTGTGAAATCTCATATAATAGCAGCTTTATTTTATTGTATAAGGAACAATGAATTCAAGTGAAAAGTGTTTCTTACAGAAAAATAAACATTTTAAGAAACTCTGCAAGGAATAACTGGGTTTGTAGCCAGTATTTAATCTGTTTTGCTTAACATTGCAAAAATAAAATAGCTCATACATTAGTCTTATTACCATCTGCTTTCATATTCATTCAGAACAAAATTTTCTTATTCTTGAGTCTTTTCTCTTTTTTTGTGATACAGACTAAATAAAATGCATGTGGAAATACATACAATTTAAGTACACAGGGACAGTGTATAAGGCACAGAGAAGCAAGAGCAGGATCACCAGAATCATCAATTGCTCACTTAATGTCTGTCTTGGTTTTCTCAATACAGAAAGAGTGGAAGAGATGCATTKTCATTTTACAATAAAAATCAAGAGATGGGTCCTTACAGGCCTGAGACTTTGATTAGATCCCTTTAGGACAAAATCAAATCTGGCAGTGCCCTCGTGACCTTGTCAGTCTACTCTCAGAACTGCTTCGTCTGTGAGACTGCCTGGAACAAACCCCTGAGTGCAGGTGTTCCTCCTGCCTCTTCCTGAAGCATTGCGTTTTCTCTGTTGTGATCATCTTCCTCAGATGTGCCCTGCTCATCAAGGCCAATCAAGGGTGAAGGACAGACAAATGAGGTAATGAGGCACAGTGTTAAACGATTGAGGAGGACACTCTGAAACCACAGATTTAAAAAAAAAAAAATCCACGGAGAATAGGATTTTACTGTACAACTTACTGCAATGTGCACAGGTTTTTTTTCTGTCTTGCATTCTATCTTGCAATTTCTGGCTAGAACATAAAAACTAGTTATTTGACTGGAATGATTAATAACTCACGATCTGAATTTTTAGCAAGGCTCTTTTTTGTCCTTAACAAAATCAATATATCATTTGATTTTGCCAGTTGAGAAAAGCTGCCTTCTTTCCCCATGAGGTTGCTTTCTTTCATTTCTAGCATGCTGTGCTTCTTTTATTGGTTTTAACAATCTAATTCCTTATAATCGCATGATATTTGCCATCACTGTTAACTGGGCACTTCTGCTGTAACAACTCTGTCACACATATAAGCACTCCATAACCAAGTTCTTGCTGAATCAAAGTTCAAGCAGCAAGTGCTTGTTGAGAGTGTAAGTTGAAGCTGTGGCCTCTCCAGGCAGCACTGCAGATTTGCATTGATAGGACCTGATTTAAAATAATGCTGCTCCAATTTACTTTGTAAATCTGTAGATAATGCACCTTTGTATAATTTTTACAAAACATAGCCTGACAAGAAAAATGCCYTTAAATATGATCTAATGCAACTCTATTACCACATTTTGTAACTTAGAAAATTACTGTAATTGTGCATACAGTTCTTAAAATTTATTTCTGAAATTACAACGCAATTAGAAATTTCTGGAGGAGTTCTGTTTTGAATATAGTTCCTTCTGAATGTTGGGTAAAGGACACTTTTTAAGTGTCATCCAGCACAATCCTGGACTCTTAGCAACCTTATCTTTAAGGGCTGAACAGGTGCTAGTGTAGATTTAGATTGGATATAAGGAAGAAATTTTTTACAACGGGGGTGGTGAGACACTGGAACAGGTTGCCCAGAGAAGTTGAGGATGCCCCATCCCTGGAAGTGTTCAGTGTCAGGTTGGATGGGGTTTTGAGCAACCTGATCTAGTGAAAGATGTCCCTGCTCATGGCAGGGGGGCTGGACTTAGATGATCCTTAAAGGTCCCTTCCAACCCAAACCATGCTATGATTCTATGCTTGGAGCCTGGTTTGCATTCTTTTAACACAACTGCAAGGATTTTGATGATCTCGGAGCACTTTGGTCTCGACATGCGTGTTTATTTGTTGGCTGTTTTCAAATGATGGACTTAAAGTATGCATATGATCTGGAACAAAGAGAGAGTGTTGGCAGTTTCTTTTGTTTCATGTATTCTGCTGTAGCACAAAAATGAACTCAGCAGAAATCACATGTGTTTTTTGCACCTTTAGGACCTTGATAATGGGCTGCTTTCCTGTGATACCTGGAATGTTCCCTGCAGTGTTGATATGAGTGGGTWTAATCTTCAATGGACATAATGTTTTAAGCTGACAGAAATCAACAAAATCCCATCAAGTTTGCTCTTGGGCCTCATTTCATTTCTATGAATGAGTTGCTTACTTAAAGGAGTGCGAAATGAACTAGTTACCAAGTTTTATCAGGGYTAGAAACACCTGCTTTTTAATCTGTATTAACATCTCCAGTTATAATCTTTCTTCTCCCCACAAAAAGAAAACACCCTTTAGCAGCAGATGGGGTAAGACTCAAGCTAAGGAGTCTGCTTTTTTGGGTTTCCATCAAAGAATTTAGATGCCTTGTTGGTWATTCTCTTGTTCTAGCTGTTTGTGGGGGCTGGAAACAAGTGATGCAAAAGCGATCACTCACCACCCGCTGACCATCCAGTCTGACGGCCATCCAGTCACCCAAGCAATGGCTGCTTTGGAAAAACATGACATTATATGGTATGGACTATCTCTTTGATCATTTGGGGTCAGCTGTCCCAGCTGTGTCCCCTCCCAGACTCTTGGCCACCCCCAGCCTACTCGCTGGGGGTGCAGAGCGAGAACAGAGAAGGTCTTGATGCTGTGCAAGCACTGCTCAGCGTTGGCTAAAGCACTGGTGTGTTATCAACACTGTTTCGGTCACAGATCTACAACACAGCACCATACAGGCTGCTGTGAAGAAAAGGAACTCCCTCCTGGCCAAGCCCAGTTGTACAACAGTTTATACCAGACAGTCTGCAGGCTTTCTGATTCTTAAGTGATTTCATGCAATAGTAATAAAGAAGCTTATGATTCTTTTATTATAGTGCAAGTTTTTAGTTCTTTTGTTAAGGTTGTCTAACGTTGTTCTGAATGACTTCTGACTACTGACTCTTAGCTGTTTAGGCAGAAATATTTCCATGACATTAGCCTGCTTTTGAATTCTTATGAACTTAATGCTTCTGCTCTTTGGAACAAGGGCTTGAAAGAGAGAATTGCTCATTTGTTATGATGAAACTTTTGCTGTGAAAAATTGGGCCAGAATCAAGGTATCTGAATATCTGTTTTTATGTCTTCAGAGGCTTGCTTTGATACTTGTAACATTACCTCAAAAACCTTTCTGCACTGTGCAATCATTTAATTTATATTTGAGGCAATTCAATATTACTGTGGGGAATGAAATTCTCTTTGCAAACTTTGAGTAGTTAGCTATGATTTATGCATTTTTATTTTGTATGTCTTTTCTAAAATACATAATGCTAAATTCTTAGCAATATTCTGTCTCTAACTGCAATTCAAGTCAATTGGCCTGAATAGAATGTGATTTAAAGGCTGTACGTGTTTTAAGAAAGTCAGTTTTCAAGATGCTGCACTGGGTATTTGAAATGAGTTGGCATTTGATTTGCTGCTCAGTTTTCCTACACCTCATGTGTTCATCATGCCATATTACTGCAGAGTTGTTCATATATTTAAGTTCATTAGCGTGCCAAAGCTGCAATGATAAGTACTATAGAAAGGTTTGGGAACAAATGTTTGCATTCATTCCATGTTTCTATGCTGTGTAAATAGACTTACAGCCACCCACTAAATGATGAAAATGAAGCAAAAAAATTTGCTAATTATTCTGGTTCCTTTTATCTGATACAGCAGGGTTCTGGGAGGAGAAAAGGAGGGAATTAAACAATCTTTTAATTAAAATTCTACATCAAGCAAAATATGGATACTCTTTCAGCATAGATGATAATATGCAATTATAATTTGTGAATTTTTTATGGTTATTTTCATTTGTTTCATTGTAGCCAATCATTTCTTTTTTCCTTGGAAGTCCTTTGTTTTACCTTGAACTCGCTGTAAATCCCAGAGTTAAGGTAGTACCATTAGTGATCAAATGAAGACCCTAATTCTCATCTTGAAATCTCATTGTGTAGATGTTGGGACTATTCATAAATGTGTCCTTTGCAATCATGAGTGCCTTGGAATGATGTCTCTTGTTCCAGATATTACAGATGCAGGACACAAATTGCAGATGAAGCCAAAACTAGCACTTACTGCCTCACCAGTTTCTCTTTTGCTTTCTTTTTCCATTCGTTTTGCCTGTTGCAGCTTCTTAATGTAAACATGCTCCTCTTTGTAGTAGCATCTCACTGGTTTGTGGTGCCACTAGTGGAATTAAAGACTTTTTTGCAAACGGTACATGAACCTAGAATTTTGGTGGACAGTTAACAGGTTCTCCATATAAGAGGGTCTTTCATTGTGCATCATGCAAGTGACTAAGCCAATAAGTACAGAAACTGCATGGCTTTTGTCAGTGCTTTGATTTCAGACACTCTTGTTGATGCATTATGAAGAATATAATGAAGAGAGCAGTTAGGGGAGATGTACTGCCTACTATTGTGGACTTTTTACAACAATATACTCAATGCCTGTCTTCTAGACATGTCTTGGTGCTTCGTATGTGGGTATTTATGGGTATTCCAGGTCAGAACAGGAGTGCATTTTTTAAAGCAATTTCCCATCTTCTCAACTTGGGCTGCTTTGGGTTTGCATCAGCAAGCATCAGCAGTCCAGTACATGAGATGGATTCCTTTCTGCTGAAACTAAACAAGATTAGCTGCTAATGGGTATTCAGCAGATGAGACTAGACTAGGCTAGTCCAGGGTAAAACCCCAGAAATGTATATGGTGTGGTGATTAGGTCCTCAGTGCCAATTTTCTGTTGCATTAAACAAAGATCATGTTGCACGTTTTCATGCATGTGTGTAATTAGCCAAATTTTGCAGGTACCTTATGTCTATACTGAGAGATATCTCATCCAGTAAAATCATACCCACACCGGGTAGGGCCCTTCCAACTGAAAAAGTCTATTCTGTTGTATCATCTTGTGATGAAAATAGTCCATTTTGGAGCTCCGTCTTAAATTTTCCAGAAACGTTATAGTTGGAGAACTTTCTAAAAGATTCCTAATAAATCTTGGACTGTAATACTGATATGAGCAACCCTTTCTGAAGCCAGGTATGTAGTTTGTAGGTGTGTAGTATTGTTCTGTAGAGCCTTTCAGAAAAGTCCTCCTTACACAACTGTACCAGAGTCCACTAAATTCTAATAAAATTATTCTTGTATTAAGGGGATTCCTTCCCAGAAGGAGCTGGGGTATTGGAAACTGATGATACTACTCTGTGTACATGCTTATCCCCTTCCTCTGTGTTGTTTTCAGCCATATGATATCAGAACTGTACCTGGAAATTTGCAAAGTCTAAAAGGAGAAATTAAGCTTATTTTGTAGGATTCTTTGCTGAAGATACTTGTTTTTTCTGTCTCAGAAAACTCTCTATGGATTTTGAAATAGTCCAGGCTGGGGACACTGCAGAAAACATATTTCTGCTATACTTGGTTATAGAAAGCTTAATTCAGCCTCTCTGGGAAAATCCAGAAACAGCTTCCCTTGCCTACAAATGTGCCAAAAAGTTGTAGAAATTTGCAAATGATTATTTTTCCCTCTTGGGACATATCTTCACAGTAGATTGTCAGTTTTCGCAGAACCACGTAACTCTACCCAAAGTACCCTACCGTGAAAAGGATAGGTAGTCATAAAAAAAAAATAAAAATCAAAAAACAAAATCCCAGCAACTTAGTCATCTGTTCAGCAGAACAGCTTTATATGTTTTATTTACAATACATAACTCTTGCTTTAACAGACTTGGTCTCATCTGTGAAGAGATTTTCAGGGTTCAAGCTTTACACTTAAATGTCAGAAGAACTTAAAACAGACATACTATATTTTCTATTTTTTAAGCATGATACAGTCCTATACTCTCCATACGTTCCATAGGTTTCTACTACAGAGATGGCAATAGTATTAAAGTTACTGGACATAAGGTATAGCCACAGAATACAAGATAAATTTGCCTTTTGTATTAAATAGAATTCTTTAGAATGAAGCTCAAACAAATGGTTGCAAATATGAAATGTTTTATCTTGAATAGGTAAATGCTCTCTCTTCTACTATTTTGAATCCACTCTCATACTTCTCTCAAAGTATTTCAGGATGGTTTTAATTTCTGTTACAGTTTAATTTCATTGAGTGAGATTTGTAAAGGGGCAAAGTACTTGCACCACCTTGTCCTGTTTTGCTTTTTAATTCTGTTTGCCTAACTTACACCCTCTTCATTTTCATCAATGTGGTCACTTAATCTAGATATTTAAATTTCAAATTCTACTTGTGTAAGAATTGAATTTTGGAAATATAATGCTAGTTGTGCATCTATTAGCATGATTTACAAATTTCAGATTTGGGAAAATAATTAGCTGAAAGACAGCGTGTGGAGAAGTTGCCAAAACATTTGGCTGTGTGCACAGTAGTTTTTTTAAAGGCAGTAGTCATAAATGCAGTCATTCATCACCCTGAAGTCTGGGAAATTCAGAGGCCATCAGGTGAGTTTGCAAGTGTACTCTGCCATCCTTGAAAGGCAACTGAGATGACCTAGTCCCCAGTGACTGGGGAAAGGCAGGTGCTGCTCCGTCTTCAAAAAAGGACAAAAATACAACGTGGAGAACTAAAGGCCAGTCAGCCTTACTGTGATCTGTGGGAAAAATTATGGACCAAAACATCTTGGAACACATATTTAGACACACAGAGAGAAGTAGTTGCCTGAAAATGCATTTTTGCCTCACTGAAATTTTTGCTTTGTCAGTTGAATTGCACCAAATCTTACTGCGTTCAGGAAGCTATTATATATGAGCTGCATACATTATGAAAACATTAATTATCCAGAAGTTAGAGGTAGGCGGTATCCGTAGGAGAGCAGTAGAAAGTAGCATTTTTATGATATGTATGATAATTTTACACTGATAAGAAAGGTAATCCTTGTATTTTGTGTTGATTGCAGCTTTGTGCACAGGCCAGTCCTTTTTTAATTTTCTTAGGTAACTTCTTTAAATTACAAAGAGATGGAAGACAGATCTTGCTGTATAAAGATGTGATTTAAAAAAAGCTAAATTCATTTAGCAAACAAGGCAAAATACTACCTATTAAATCAAATCAGATGCTTTTTGAAAAAAAAAAMCCAAACCAACCAACACCATCTGTATTGCATCTCAAATGGAAGTGTGCTGAGGTTGCAGTGTATGTTACTGTAGAACATGTAATGTTTATTCCTGGAGTCACTCATAGTGCCAGTACAGTAAATTAATAAAACTTCCAACCTGATGTAGCAAAACCTAGTATCTAGAACTATCTAGTAATAATAGGTAAACTTTCCTACTTACTTGATTAGCTCCTGTTGTTTGCTCCAGATATGATTTGTCAGTTACTCTACAACTCCTCCATCATCAAATAAAACCTTAATGACTTTCCTTAAATGCTTAGCTGAATTCCGATATCCATTGTTAGGAAAATAAAAATTTGTTTTCAGCCATTTGCTGGGTATAGGCAGAGCCAATAACTTGTTAAAGTTACGCAATACCTCCTCTTAAAACCCAATTTTTTTTGTTGCATGAATTTACAATTTCGTAACTTTTTTTTAAAGATGAGTTGCACAAGAATGTCTTAGCATTTTTTTTTTGTTGTTTGGTTGGTTTTGGGGTTTTTTTCTTTCTTTTTTTTTTTTTTGTTTTTTAATTTCACTGGTAAAGACACCTGTAGGTTGTCTGGGGTAAAAACAGCTTCATCATCATCAGCAATTCTATTTTCTCTGAGAAAGTAGGAGGTAGCATAGGCGGTCACTTTTAACCTCAGAGTTGGCGGAAGCTCAGCCTGGATAAAATCAAGATGTTGGCCAAAGCAATCAAAAAAATGATGGATTTGAGACTTTTTGATTTATTACGCCTTTTAGTTATTCAAGTTCACAGTCTAAGTAAATCACAAATTTCTGCTAAACACCAGGAGCTGCAGCTCCTTGTTTTGTTTAGTTTCTGTGCTTTGTGAGCTGGAAATACGAAGTTTTCCAGTCACTTATACTTTTGGTGATATCCAATATGGATTAGTCTTACTYTGCTGAGTAAACAATGTCTACATAAGCTATGTAAAATTCAGACTCATGTTCTGGAGATAATAGTGCTTTGCATTTAGTTTCCAGATGAGGTACAAATACTTGCTRTTCAGAACAAATCACTCTACAACTTAGCAATTGAGCAACTGTGTTGTCTTCATGCTTCAGCTTGACGTTTCAGAACTTTGGTATCCTTTGAGAAACCACATACAGAAATAATCTTACTGAGATTACAGAAATGATGAAAGAATCGACCAAGACTTAGATCTTGTTGTGCCACTTTATATTAACAGAGTGTCGTATGGCCTGTACTTCAAAGAACCTATAGTCTAAAACAGGAAAAACAGACGTGGACGTAGAAGGTGTATGAAGCACAGCAGAAGACAGGAAGAATGGCAAGCACAAGTGTCATTGGCATGGCATTATCTTGTTATGGGTATGGTTATTAGGAGTTCAGATTAAATTCAAAAGAAGGGGCTGGGGAGGAGGCTGAGGGAGTCCTGGGCAGCGAGAGGAGTGAGTGCTGCCGGGGGTAAAAGTAAGCAGAGAAAAGCAAATGTGGAAGAGGAGGGCAGGCTGGAGGGAACAGTTGGTGCGTAACAGGTAAGATCCAGTCAACTCCAAATGTTTTCCGTGTGCAAAGACCACTGGTTTGGTTGCTCTTTATGGCTGTCCTTGCTGCCTGGCGTCTGTCCCGTTCCTCCCCCAGCAGAGTGCTGGGGAGGGGTAGGGTATCATCGGGGTTCCCGTGCCCCAAGGATGTGAGGGGCTCCCCGGCCAAGTCCTGAGCCCTGCGGCCTCTGCCAGACCTCATGTTCCCCTCCTTGCCAAGCACAGAAGTCCCAGATTTAGCTCCTTCTGCAACTCCTCCAGCCATCTGGAGTCCATGCCTCCTTCAGAGCAGCGGGACTAAAGTAGAAATCTAAGAATGGGGTGTGTTTGCATCAGTTCAGACTACTGTTGTCTTCTTTCTTTAGATTTCAATTAATATTTATACATCTGTGTATCTTCAGGAAAATAGTGTAAATAAAATTGAATGTTTAATATTTTATGCCATTCTGAAATAACTTCTAAAAAACTTGTGAGAAGCTTTAAAATATTTTGGCTCTTTTAAGCTTTCACACTGGAAAAATCTAAATTTTGAAATGCGTGACTTGTGGAGGAGGGAAGAGGTTGGATATTTAAATGATGGTGTATCCTTTCCCCTTTTGAAAGAACCAAAGCACACTGCATTTTTCATGTTGATAACTCCCCATTAAAAACTTTAAATGCTCCTAAATGACTTTAACTGCCTTTTTCTTTCAGATGTGTTAGAATTCATATTAGCACTACTTTGCCCTTGTTTCTGAATTATTTTAGTGACGGCAGCCGCTCCACCAAGCTGTCTGTCAAAATGTGGGTGGCAGGCTATTATTTCACTTCATAAATCATAATTTACAGGGTTTTTTATATCCATCCTGGGGATAAACACTTTATGCTTTGTGTTTTCAGCAGCAATATAAAATGTAATTGATACTTAAAGCAATATGTTAGAAATATGGACACAGAAAGCGAGGAGAGAAAAATCACAAATGTTTAGTTTTTCTGTGGGTTGGTCTACATACTGAGCATTTTTTCCATCTGATTTCATATTCTTAGCACTTCAACAGAGGATGATGATGAATTACATTTACATGATTGCTGCCTGTAGGTTACTGTAAGGATGTTTCTTTAGTTACAGACACTCAACAGATCAGTTAGCTCAATAGGGTCATTTTGTATCGTTTCTCGTGCTGCTAAATATACTTATCGTTTTGTGCTATTGTCTTCCAGATTCATGAAAAACTGCATTATTATGAAAAACAGAACCCGGTGCCCATACTCCACGGTGCAGCAGCCTTGGCAGATGATGTAAGTGTCCCCTGCTGAGATCACTGGTACCAAGTCTCCCAAAAAACTGTCTGCAAGCAGAACTCCTCATAGTGCAAACATATGAATATAATCCTCTGAGCTGAAATCATAAGAAGCTGCAAATGTTTCCAAAGGTGCTGTCATCACTGGGCTTGTTGCTGATATTACTTTGATTTTTATTCACTTGCCTGTTATAAAAACATTGCATCTAGATAGCCTCTTGTTCTGCTTTAGTAACTATGTAATAGAAATTACAGGTTGGAACTCCACTGGGAGGGGAAAATCTGTCAACTATTAGTGTTTTGAGAAAGTCACAGACAAGAGGAATGCTTTGGAAAAATAAAGACAAATGAGATAGCAGCACTGCTGACAGAACATGAAAAATGACAGATAATACTACAGAAATGAAGCATATGAAATGCCTAGGAAGGAGGCTTGTTAAAAAAAAATTAAAAACTATTTAAGAAAAAATACAGTAGTGATTTATTGATATTGGAGCTTTCCAAATTACCTTCATAACCAAAAAATAAATTGTAAAAGTGGTCGGCATTGATGGAGTAGTTAATTTCCTGTTACTATAATTTTTATTTTAAAGAAAAAAGTCTAACCTGCCATTTCTTGCTATTTGGTTAATTCTAGGATTCAGATGAATTGTGCACACACCTGTATAAACTATGACTGAACCTGAGGTAGGCCAGGATAGAGAAATGTTTAATAAACTGTGGTTTAGGTAAAATCCAGAAATCTTTGTTGCAATTGATGATCTCAGGTTGTTTTTTGGAAAAGGCAGTATGTATTAGGATATGTTTCAAATATGGCATGGGTGAAACTTCACGTACTTTATAGATGTTTAAAAATCTTAACTTTTTATATAATTAATAGCTTTTGATTTTTAAATTTGACAAATGGTTAGATGTTGTGAATTGAGAATGGTAGCATTTTAATGAAAAACTAAATTAAACATATTTGAAGTCTATTGAAAAAAGGATATAGTGTAATTTGATCATGTTTCAGTAGGAGGAGAGCTATATCCTGTAACATACCAGATATAATAATGCATTAGCTTTGACATCAGGCATATATTAGTAATATTTTTTTAACCTTCAAGTAGCTTTGAATGATGTTGATAGTAATTTTGAAAATTAGAAAGCTAGTTGAAATTCTCTTCATTAAGTTCTTGGTGACATATTAATAATCCTTGTTAACATTTGTGTTATGGATCTCTGGGCTAAAATTCTTAATAAGAATCATTTCTTATTTTTGGATGCAAAACTTAGTTCTTGCTATTTTCAGAAATGCTGGGCAATCTCATTCTTTGTTCAGCCCCATTTCAAACGTATACTTTTGGAAACCCCCAAATTAAAGTACTCTGTCACTCCTCAGTTGAGAGAGGTCGGGGGTTTTAACCCTATGAATGTATTATTATGTATATATGGTAGTATTTTTAAAATGTACGTATGTTGGGACATGAGTGTCTCTAGACATCTGCCTACTTTTTAAGCACAACTTCTTTTTAAAAGATCCTCTTGCTGGTTCTTAATTTTTGCTTATGTGTAGCTGAATAGCTGGTTTTATGGGCACCGTCCCATAGAATGAGGATGTCCTTTGGCAGCTGAAGTCAGACTAGCACGCTGCAGGATTTTCTGTGTTTCAATAGTTATCATCAAACTTTGAGGAAGTTAATTTACATGCAGTGGGTTTTGTAACTCCAAAACCCATGGGTTCCAGGATTAAAGTGGTATTCAATTTTTGGCACATTTGTCTGACTACTGGTCAGCTTCAGGGATTTAAGAGCATGTTGGTGATAAAAACCACACTTTTATTTCAAAGGCCTTTAAATTAATGTTTTGTTTTTCTAGTGATAGTAACTGTTCTGTAGTTAAACAAAGAAGTGAGTGAATATTTCCTGTTCGATTTAAAACCCAAATTTGAGGTGCTGCTAACGTAACTAAAAACTGTTTAAGGAGTGTGGTTTTATTCTTGTCTTATTTTTTTAAAGCAATTTTAGAGGTAACAATTATGGTGAGGCTTCTTTTCYAAACATTTTCATATTCCTAGCTGCCATACCTTCTCTCTCTCCAACCCCATTGACTTCTAGGCTGAATTTCCCATCAGAGATTCTGTTTGCCTCTTATTTTGGAGCAGCAGCGTCTGACGTAGGACTTTTGATTTCATTCAAATGTTCTAAACATTGCTGGCAGTCTAGGTATATATGGCAAATAAGGCCTCTAGGTTAGTATAAAGACTGTTCTGGCAAAAGAAGTTTCAGAACTTTATCCAGAAGCTTTAAACCCCCAGGCCCTGGTGCTCCTCATCTCACCAGCCTCACTCCACATCTGCCCCTCTTCCTTGTTTTGTTTTCCCCTCTCTATAGTGGCAGCTCTTCATAAAGAGTTTGGTGAAATATTATGGTTCCCTCAACAGAGAATCATAGAAGAGGTTCTCTGACAGCTTTTCCTGCAGTCTTTGGCATAGGAGGTGATTGGCATGGTATCAGTGTACCCAAAGTATTCCATATAGTTTGTGCTGCTGCTGGTAGCTTCAACAACAACAAGAAATAAAAATCCAGTCCAAAACTGCTAGAAGCATGACAAGCAGCTCTGGTGATATCTGTTTGCTAATCTGTAAACATGGCTTTGTCTTCCTCCTCTAGCAATCTTTGTCTTCTTCCTCCTCTTCTATCATGGGGTGTTACATGTGCCTTTAAGACTTTTATGGAAATATTTGGAAAAACCTTGTAAATTCTATGAGTGAAAACAAATTTTTAATTATTTCATCTCTGAACAAATAATTTCTAAATTATGAGATTAAAAAGTCTGTTAAAGCAGTAACAAAATACTGTTTCTCACTGTTCTATACCTTATGTACCTGCATTTATATTTGCACCACCAAAGCAGACACCAATTCTGCTGAAGTTAATAGGTGCTTGTGCACAATTCATGTGAGAGAGAAATGCTGAAGCAGTCATTCTTACTGAGTGATTACTACTCTTCATCAATGAAACATGCATGAATAGATTTTATTCTCTAGTGATGAGTAGTACAAGCTAAAGAATGAAAAGAGAAGCAGGGGGAACCTGTGTCGGATACCTGCTGTCATTCCTATCAMAGATTATTTTCAGTTTTGCAGAGCTTTTCCATAGAACATGCAGACTAGACTGCAGTCAGATTACCTCARTACTTGGCTTTATGTGCCTAAAATATTTCATTCTGACCTTTCCTACAGAGATCGTTTTCTAATCTTTCGGTATTAAGACACAAATATTGTTAAGATTGGCATTGATGTATTTGATGGATGTTTTTATCTATGAATTATAGTTAAAAGGCTGTGGGACTGTTTCAGTCTTGTTAACCCTGTATTAATTTGAAGGCTAAAAAAAAGTATTCGAACCATGTCTGATGTCTATAATTGCTTCTAGAATTGTCTATTATATATAATTATGCGAAGTATACTTCTATCCATTTATCTTGAAAATTTATACAAAATGAAAGTACAAATTTAAAATTAGGCTAGATGAATAAGATTACTTGCTGCAAATAACCAATCTTTCTTTGAGACATTTTTATGATACTGATTTAATGCAAAGAAAATAAGTGATTATCTGAAATCACGTTTTGGATTATGAGGCATGTAGCTTCAGAATTTTAAACTGAAGTTCAGTGTTGTGAAATATGTTTTAGCTTTTCCTTCTTCTGGAAAAATAGTTTTGAGTCTGAAATCCTGCAGTAAAATATGCCTCTTGAGTCCAAATTAGTTGAGAATGCTGTGATAAGAAAAACTCAAGACATGAGCCAAATGGCCATGAGATTAAACRTTAGACTGCTGCTGTATTGTTCACCAAACCACAATTTTGTAGTATAACCAAACATAAATTACTGATCTTGTTGTTAGGACATACTTTGTGCATTTTAGGGGCTTGAATTGCTGATGACCTGTTATAAACTATATTATGATTAACCCACTTCAGGTTTAACAAGCTCTTTCCAGTGTATGTGTAAACATAATAAAAGGTTCAGATTGCTTGCACTGTAGGGGCACTTTGCTTTCTTATCCCAGTCCTAAACAGCACAGCTACTGTGGGTTTTTGGAAGCAGTGTGGATTTCACCACCTCATTCAAAACTGTTTTTTATAGACGGTGTCAAAGTTTGATCCAGTCATTTTTACAAGCAGTTCTTTGTCTGCACGCAAAGGACCATTCACTTAAATGAAGTGCTGGGATTTGCCCCCACCGCTATAAATCAGAATGTGATCTGGCTGCACCATTGCCAGAAATGATTACTTGTGTTAAACAGATCCAAAAGGCCTGGCTTAAATCTGGTCCACTGAGGGCCAGAAAAAGAAGCGTGGTGATGGATGGTGTTTTTCTTCATGCTGGCTTCTGTTTGAACACGCTGGAAAGTAATAACCTTGAACAAGATAGATTCTGGGTTGTCGCTGATGCACCGGGTAGACCAACGCTTTGCTAATGGTCTTTGTGTTGATTCCATCTCCCACCCAGCTGGCTGAGGAGCTGCAGAGCAAGCCACTGAGCAGTGAGATCAGAGAACTGCTGAAACTCCTCTCAAAACCCAATCTCAAGGTGAGGATGTGTTGCACCTGCAAAGCGCTTTCTGCATGGGTGTCTGCATCTGTGTCTTTGGGCTGCCTGGGGATTTGTCTGCTTTAAGGATTATACGTGCTTTTAAGAAGGGATGCAATGTTAATAGGAAATACCTGTTATGGAGAAACACATTTAAGTTGCCCGTAAGTTATTATGCTGTTACTGAGACTTATAAAAGGAATTCAGTGGAAAGCCATTTTTTATTTACAATGGATATTCCAAAACATAGATACCTGTTGTTTGGGGTTTTTTTGTCTTTTGCTAACTTTTATTGCATGCACTTCACAAATTTATTCAAAATGTGCTTTTACTAAAAGGTTTTTGGTCATACCATTGACTTAATTGCACTGTGCATAAGTGACACAACCTGGTACTTTGAACAAAATTCCTGATGGATATTATTTTAAAAAAATCTAATTTTGAAAACTGCTGGGGTTCTCTGTGGTGCCTTCAGGGAACTTGGTACCTTTTATCTGACAGTAGACTATAGAAACATTGAATCGCTCAGGTTGGAAGGAGATTGTCTAGTCCAACGTGCTGCTCAAAGCAGGGTCAACACTGAGTTCAGAGAAGGTTGCTCAGGGCTTTCTCCCATCAGGTCTTGAAAATGCCTGGGAATAGACATTCCACAAATGCTCTGTKCAGCCTTTTCCGGTTCCTAATTATCCTCCTAGTAAAAAACTGTTTCCTTATATCCAGTCAGAACCTCCCCTGTGTATTATTGTTAATGCACACTATCACATTATTTTTCCACTCTAAAGAGAAGGAAGACCTTAGTGCTGTAGATGCATATTGCAATGCTAATTAAATGCAGCAGTTGTTAAGTTGAGGAAAACTGTAGAGTGGAAGGGAGCCCTTAAGAGTTGCTTCTTTATATTCCCTGTAAAACACTGATCACAAAGCCTGAAACATTATGATATCTTCAAAGTGCTACAAAATTTTAAATATCAATTAAGCCTCCTTTTTAAAGACTTTTGCACAGGTGGTTATTCCATAGTTTCCAAAGTGACAAGCTGCTTTTCCCTGAAGGGGTAAGCAATGCCAATGGCTTATTACAAGAGGAACTGTTGGTGCATGAAATTGCAGAGATCGTAAGCTTCACTGTAGGTATTTCCTTAGTGACTGTCCATGTGTGTTTTGTACTTCTGAAGCTTTTGTGGACTGAGTCTGAAGACAGCTCGTTTGCCACAACTGCATCTCTCCCCCACCCCCCACCCCCCCCCCCCGCTTGGTGCCTTGCTCCCCCTCCCTTGCTCTCCTTTTCTCTCTCATTCACTCACTCACTCTTGCTATCTGTTCTTTGGAAGTGGTTAAATGCAACGTGATGATCTTAGTGGGATTTCAGGAAAAGAAATGCTTTACCCTCAGCGTGGTTAATATGATTGAACAACTGTAGTAACTCATCAAATGTCTGTCTTGGCTGCAGGAGGAGATGGCCAGCTGCAGGGTACCAAGCCCTTTGCATGGCCAGACTGCCTAATCCTGCACAAGACATGCGTTTCCCTGCCCTGCATAGCTTGTGGGTGTTYGTGTGAGTTAGGGGAAAGAACTGACAGTATGCCTGATATTTTTGCCTATCCATTATCTTCTCCAACCACTTTCTCATGGCAAACATGCCTGGGAGAGATGGTAAATATCACTACTCCCTCCTCCATCACGTTGACCAGACAATGTGGCACTCAGTATTTCCAGTTCTTCCCCAGAGATGCCCTTGAGTCTGTTTAGCTGTGTCTGAGCTTATGCCATACATTGCATAAGACCTTTTAGCCCTTCACTATTAGGTTGATGGCTGGAGAGGGTTTCTTTGTTTCTTTCCTTCTAGATTCCTGGGGCAAAATGATGTCTAGAACAACTCTCTCCCACATATCTGAAATTACTTGGGATAACTGATACGACTTTTCCAATGATGTTGCATAGGCTTTATCTAAAAACTTATATATGGCTTAATTTGGGATTGACTTAAGATGGCTCTATGTTATTCTGCGGGAGAAACTTTCCTCTCCTGACCTGGCTTATAACTGCAGTGTTAACTGGAGCCAGCAGGAGAGCTTCCACTTTCCTACAGCTCTGCTTTAATGTTCACGGTATGATGAAGGGCGCTGCTTCCACAAGTTTGGTGGTGTAAAGAGACAGGTCTCAAAAGATGATTATAACTTCACAGGTTTGGTTRACATGCCAAAAAAGACTGGGTGAGGTTTCCAGCAATTGTCTGATTAGATGAATATTTCTATATTTTCATTCTGTGTTACAAAATTGTTTGGTTGAATATATTTCTGAGTGTTTGCATCAGAGGAGTAAAGCTTTGACAAATTTGTGGTGTTCATGGTTTTCATCCATAGAAAAATGTTTTAAACAGGAAAATTATTCCTCTGAGGCAGCTATATTTATCAGACATGAGATTTTCAAAATGTCCTAGAAGTTATTTCAAGGTTTTGTCAGGTGCATTTTCTTTCAGGGAAGAAAATTAATTGGGCGTGGCTGGTCTTTTTAAAACTGGATGCAATATCCAGTTACACTGAGTGGTGGTTTTTTTTCTACCCTAACATGTGGCATCCTTTACCATAATTAAATGAGCTAATAATGGTTGTGGTTTATCTCATCTGATAAAAACAGAACTCTGGAAGTAGAGCAGAGCACTTAGACAAACAAATCTACTTGATTTCCCAGAGCTATGTATAAGATACTGCATTTGCGTTCTAGATCTAAAATATAATTGCAGTCTCCCATGGAGTCAGGTCAGCAGCATCTGTTGTTTTTAATTTCCAACGTTTAGTAGAGACTTACAATTTACATTCTGCAATCTTGTGATACCTTGTTAAAGATATCAACAAGTAGAACAGTATTTCCATACCTTAGAATCCGAATCCAGCTGAATGCAGTATTTGATTTTTAAGCAGCCCAGAAATTAGCTCTTTGAAAAGTATCTTATCTCTCATTTAGCAAGTGTAAGGACAGCAGTGGATATCTTCAGCTCTTTTCCATCATAACCACAAGTGTGCAATCAGATGCTTGCAATCAGTTGAGGAAAATAACCGTTAATAAATGTTTACACTCCCAGTGTATATGCATGTAAGTTCAAAAGGTCTGCTGAGTTGGTTGTTAAAAAACAGCTTAAAAGAGTTTAGCATGTCAAAGTTGGAATGATGGTAAATAACCAGAACTAGATGTACTGAAACGTATATTGCTGTGCTTGTATTTCTTAAAGCTGTGAGGTATGTGGGGATTACTGGGATTTTCTTTGGTCATTTTTTTTTCAGTTGCAATAAAATATATACCTTAAAGATACCTTAAAGATACAAAATACGAAGATATATAAATTCAGGGTCAGGCTGGGCCAGCCTGCAGGCAGTGCTGCATGGCTCTAGTCTGAATGGTGGGGATGTGCTTGGGTGATTTGAAACACCGGTAGATCAGGCTTGGATCTGCCTGCCGTAGCTCTCTGTAAACATATTTTAGGTTTCTGAAAGTGAAATTTCGGTTTCTTCCGCTGCTGTCTGTGTTTCCTGGGTATTGTAGCAGCAGCACTCACCGACCGTTTCTGCGTCGCAATGGGACAGGCTGTGGAAGCCTGTGKGCTGGCAGCATCTCCCGGTCTTCCCCTCTCCTGCTCAGGTCTCACAAGGCAGACAAGACCTTGATGCATCTGTACAGAACTTGCTGAGCACAGACCCTGCCTGCTGGCCTTTCTTCTGAAGGATGTTTAGACTTTTTTGTAATCCTTTCCATTTGTTCAACGTAGGAGCTGGTGCTTTAAATTAATTTTATATTAACCTGTGTAGTGCTACCACTGCTTCCATTATAAGCGTTAGGTAGTGTGGTACGTCTGTTATAACCTCACGTGAATGAGGAACAGAGGGAGGACTGTGTTGCTGTATGGAAGGTTTTATGCTATATAATTCAGGCTAATGGGCTGCATTTGAAGGTGGTAATTCCTGACCTGTGTGGAGTGGATACTGCACCCGCTCCTGGATTTTTCCTCAGTTCCTGGAGTGACTTTTATAATTCCCGAGGTGTAACCCTGAATTAGATATTTTTTTTTAACCCTATTTCAAGCTTACTTTGCTTATTTTATGAAGGGAGCACTTAAAAGATCATTTGTGTTTTCAAGATTTGGAGTTTACATTCCAATTTTGTTGAAGGATAGGGTATTTACATGTAAGTTACATGATTCTATACATGTTTGAGTGAGACAAAATGAGGAAATTCCATACTGTTTTCCATGTGTAAAAGAAAGGAACAAATGTCCCTTAGCTTCCTTGTCTAATGGCAACATTAAAGTTAATCATAGAATAGAATAGTTTGGGTTGGAAGGGACCTTTAAAGGTCATCTGGTCAAACCCCCCCTGCAATGAGCAGGGACATCTTCCACTAGATCAGGTTGCTCAGAGCCCCGTCCAGCCTGACCTGGAATGTTTCCAGGGATGGGCATCTACCACCTCTCGGGCAACCTGTTCCAGGGTTTCACCACCCTCATTGTAAAAAAATTTCTTCCTTATATCTAGTCTAAATCTACCCTCTTGTAGTTTAAAACCATTACACCATGTGCTGTTGCAACAGGCCCTGCTAAAAAGTCTGTCCCCATCTTTCCTACAAGCCCCCTCTAAGTACTGATAGGCCGCAATAAGGTCCCCCCGAAGCCTTCTCTTCTCCAGGCTGAACAACCCCAACTWTCTCAGCCTTTCTTCATAGGAGAGGTGTTCCATCCCCCTGATCATTTTCGTGGCCTTCCTCTGGACCCACTCCAACAGGTCCATGTCTTTCTCGTGCTGAGGGCTCCAGAGCTGGACGCGGTACTGCAGGTGGGGTCTCAGCAGAGCAGAGTAGAGGGGCAGAATCCCCTCCCTCGACCTGCTGGCCACGCTGCTTTGGATGCAGCCCAGGGTACGGTTGGCCTCCTGGCCTGCGAGCGCACATTGTCRGCTCATGTCCAGCTTTTCGTTCACCAGTACCCCCAAGTCCTTCTCGGCAGGGCTGCTCTCAATCCCTTCATCCCCCAGCCTGTATTGATACCGGGTGTTGCCCTGACCCAGGTGCAGGACCCTACACTTGGCCTTGTTGAACCTCATGAGGTTCACATGGGCCCACTTCTCAAGCTTGTCCAGGTCCCTCTGGATGGCATCCCATCCCTCAGGCATGTCGACCGCACCACTCAGCTTGGTGTCGTCTGCAAACATGCTGAGGGTGCACTCGATCCCACTGTCTATGTCATTGATGAAGATACTAAACAGTACTGGTCCCAGTACGGAGCCCTGCAGGACACCACTCGTCACTGACCTCCATCTGGACATTGAGCCGTTGACCACTACCCTGTGGACGYGACCATCCAACTAATTCCTCACCCACCGGACAGTCCACCCATCAAATCCGTACCTCTCCAGTTTAGAGAGAAGGATGTTGGGGGGGACCGTGTCAAAGGCCTTACAGAGGTCTAGATAGACGACATCTGTAGCCCTTCCCGTGTCCACTCATGTGGTCACTCCATCACAGAAGGCTGCTAGGTTAGTCAGGCAGGACTTGCCCGTGGTAAAGCTGTGCTGGCTGTCTCGAATCACCTCCCTGTCCTCCATGTGCTGTAAATACACAACATATGAAGCTTGACGTAACACTAAACACCTCTTTTACAGGAGGCTTTTTTTTTCTTAATATTTTCTATAACATGAAAACTAGAATATATAGTGAGGATATATATGAGGAAAGGATGTTTCTGATTTAAGGGAAGACACTTTTATGTGTGCTTTTGTAAAAAACATGAATAATAGGGTAAAGAAGTAAATCTTCTTAGCTTTAATGTTTTATAATTGGGAGAAATTTAAGGAACTTCTGTAATAGCAAACGGAATGTATGTGAAGAGGGGAGTTGTACAGAATGTTGAAAATAATGACAAAAATTTTAAAAATTATGATGCTTGAGGTAGGCATCAGTGCAATTGAGATGTCTTTCAGATTCATAAAAAAGTCAAATTATAAAGTATTGCTATTGTCTGAGAGCACTCTGCTTTTTTTTTTTAAATTACATTATCTAGAGACATTGTTATGCAATTGTATACATTGGAATATATAATTGGAAGACTACAATTCAAGATATTAATACAAAGTATATCTAAAAGGGAATTTAATTCTGGATTTTTAATGGACTTGTCACAATCAAGTTAGCAAAATGGTCTTATCTGTCAGTAGGGACACAAATGGGAATGGAGGTGGACACTAGAGTTATTCTGTCAGTCATGGGGCAGAACCCCAGTGACAGACACTATAAGATAGGAGATATAGTAGATATGACAGATGATCAAACTAAGAATGAAAGACTTTAAAGCTTTCAAATTCTCTTCCACTTATAATTAAAAAGCTTTCTTGAATAGTAGCTCTCGGTTCCTTTTCCAACAAGCTGGAAGAAGCTGTGTTCTTTTTGGGACAGTGCCACAGCACAAGAGCATAATTGTTATTTATTTTTATAATTATTTAAAATATGAAAAACTAAAACAATTAACTATAGGAATTAACATTTTAGGCACCTATTTTGTTGGTGTGGCTGTAAACAAAAAGACTATAAAAAGAATAGACCATCTTTTAGTCCATTGAACAATTTTATCCCAATTATACTAACTTTGAGACAGGCTCAGGATATATTATTCAGATCTCACTTGCTCTTAACTTTGTGTTTATTACAGCAGTTACATTCCTGATTATTACATATTGAAATGAGCAATTTACCATTTGAAGTTAATCCCTGTTAGGGTAAATTTAGTGTGTTTTAAATTCATATAAAGTATGTCCTTTGTGGTCGTCGGTGTAATGGGCAGAACAATAATTATTTTAAAAGCTTATGCCACTGTGCTAAAGCTGTTCTGAAGGATGTTTATACCTCTTGTGACCCAGAGGAAATTAAACTTTTTTAACCTCCTAAGAATGCCAGTGGTGGTTCTGCCTGTTTCAGCAGAGTTTATCTTCTGTTTATGTGTGCTGAAAGGTTCACCAGCTGCTAGCCTGAAACGTAAACCAGGTACCTAAACAAGGGCACAAGGCAGGACTGTGAGTGACTTCAGTACATCATGGTACATGAGAATGTAAAGTATTTAGAGCACTTTGGGTGCTGTACCTGTAGCCTTAGAGCGAACAAGCAGTGGAGAACCTTAAAGTATTTTTCTTGGCTTCTCTTTCGTTACTGTAGAATGAATAGAATTTTGGAAGTAATTTTAAGATAACTTGCAGAGTGAGGGGAAAACCACTCTCATATGACTGGGAATGTTTTTGGATTAATTTATTCATGGACAACTTCAATGTGCTGTTCAGAGAAAATACAGATTCTTTAAGTTGTTTTCAGGTTTTTTTTAAATTGCTTTCAAATGGCAAAGATGCATACACCAGAAAATTGTAAATAGGATTTATGCTTGCTGTTTTACTTGCAATTCGTTGAGGTGCTTTCACAAAGCAAATGTTACAGTGCATTTGTAAACATTTTCATCTAATAAGTACCTCCTTGGCTTTCCTTCAGAATAGAACCATGAGTTAAACGAAACTAAAACTGCAGATAATGAAACCAGAGCACTTGGTTCTTCATATAAATGTTTCCTATATTTGTATAGGTTTCTTTAAAAAAAGAAATAGTGCTTCTTTTAGCTTGAAGCATACCTTTTCCATTGTCCTATCCTGTTTTGGTTTTCTTTATTTAGTGGGAAATTTGTAAATTCTAGCCTTTATTTGATCAACGGTTGCTGATACCATCATCTGTGCCATCTACTAGATTTGCACAGTGGCCTAACAGACTGTTCTGATCAAAGTGCTACTTTTTATGTTAAAAAAACAAACATTTTAAGTCTTTATCAGCAGAGATGTATAAAGCTTATAAAAGCTGCCTTACAGTCACTGGCAAAAATTGACAACATAATTTACTGTGCAGGAAACAGCAGGCATTTTTCTACAAGAACTTTAACATACAAAGCACTCAAAGAAAATATTGGGCTATAATAATATAAAACAAAATCTGTTTTTGCTTTGAAAAGTTCATGAAGCATTTCTTGTAACGTAATTAAAAAAAATCTTAATCTAAACTTTGTCCTCTTTCCAACATTTCCTTTGTAATTAGACTTACTGAGGATTTTCCATCAGGGCTTTTTCATTGAAATATGCGGTTTCTGCAAAGTCAGCATTTTCCACTGGAAATTGCTGGGATTTGCCTACAACTGTTCAGGTTTTGCATCTGGAAAACCCAATACAAATTTCAGGTCAGTTAACATCTGAGCTACATTTGGGCAGTTACTGTATCTCAAGCTCTTGGAGGACCTTTTGGCCCTGTCCCTTTAGAGACCTGTCTTCCTCAATGCACCCATGTTTTCTATTTTTGCTCATGTCCTGGGAGGCTGTTCTCCTCCTCTTTATGAAATATTCATGCTCACACATGGTAACACAGACTACAATATCTGTTCAGGAAGCATTATAAATCATTTCCCATGTAACTACTTACTCATCAGTGGTCTTTGAGGTTTGATGGTAGGACCACTTACAGGAGTTGTGCTCTTATATTAAGATATTTTGCTGTATAAACTAGTTTAACTTCATTAGTATGGTGAGCTGGAGCACATTATACCTCATATGTCAAATGAAAAGTTACCTGCCTAATCCTCATTTGTAAAATCACGTGCCATTAATTTGTAAATCTGCAAAAGCATGCTTGATTTTGGATGGTATGCTGTGAAGTATCAGCAGCGAGAGAGAAATATTTATTTCTTTATTTTAATATATGCAAATTTATTTTAATATATGCAAATTATCACAACAAGAAGCAAGGACCACATCACTGATGGTTTGATAACATTGGTTGATGGATAACCCATAGATTTTCTGAGCACACCAGCCATGAAGCTGGGGGAGAGGGGACAGCGCTGGAGGGACTTTTGTTGGCAAGCAAATGAGATCCTTCTGCCTAGTGTTTCCTGCCTTTAAAGTATTTGCCACTTTGGGAAGCCCTCCATCACGTGTTTTGGCAACCTTGGTAGAGGAAAAATGGGTTTTATTCTTAACTCTTTTCAGCTTCAGACCTTGACTTCCTATTTCTATTTCCACTTGCACCCGTAATTCAAAAGAGTTTATTATTGAAAACTTTTTTTTGGGTGGGGAGCACTGGGAGAATATGTTGCTGTCTTTATTTTTGGAATGTCCATGTTTCTGGAATGGAATAAGTAAAACAAAAATGTAATAGCAAAATAGTCCTTTTAAAAACAGCAAGAAAAGCCTTGATTTTTCGCATCTGACAGGCAGAGAAAATCAGAAAGTAGCTGTGGCACACTCTTAATGTGGTAGGAGCTGACAGAGCATACATATAACAATATACAACCTATCATAAGCATAGATACAAAATGATATAAAGGAGATGAAAGAATTACTGCATGAATATATTTAAGTAACAACCATCATGTTACTCTGGAAATGCTCTCAGGTCCGTCTCATGTGATAACTCAGCTGATGTCCAATGGATAGCTTGTCTGTCAATCTTCTTAGGCGTATGGATATGAGAATGCTTGCTAGCAGGCAATATAATAAACAAAAGTGAAGCCAGGCAGGTTGGCAGCAGAAAATAAAAGATTTGAAAAGTAAATCAAAGAAATTATTTGGTTATATATACAGGCTTTCCCACATGAAGGAACCAACTCTAACCCGTGTAAGAATGTTGAATTGCATACATGTGACTATAGCATTCACACACAGTGCATAAAAGTTGGCAACATTGCTAAAGTTGGTAATTTAGGAGGAGGAAAAAATCACTATGTATAAAATTGCATGCCATTCAAGTAGCAATTTTATTCAACCAGTGAAAATGGAGAAACTGCACAATAAGAAGCAAATAGTCCCTTTTTTTAGTTGTCATCTTTTTATGCTGCTTTGTCCTTCAGTGGTGCTCTTCCCTTGCATTTGCCAGACCATATTCTATTAGAACTCTCCATTCACTTATTCAACAGTCTCCTCTTTTCTAGTTCATTGATGAATCTTCAACAGTGGACCGGTATGGTCTTGTAATTATTTTTTCCCCTTTCTGCTTATTCCTGGATCTCTGTGGCAAGACTCTTTTCCCATGATTATGTAACTTGTAAATCTGTAAGTATCTTTATCACAAATATTTTGAAAAATTTTAAGCTTTTTTCTTATACCTGCTATTTTGCTGGCCCTTTTAAAAGAATGTTACTGTTTAAGAGGCAGGATTTATTCTATTGCACCACATGTGTTTTAATATTTTATAATTCTTTAGTTACAACTTTATTAAATACTTATATATATACAATGGTGAAGATAATACTCACTGCAGCTTTTCAGTTCTCCAGAACAATACCTGAATTTAGTGCAATTGATATATAGAAATACTACTTCTAGTGTTCAGTATGGGAAAAGTCCAAAGCAGGCAACAGTAATTACCTTAAAAACTAAACTGGTTCAATATTTTTAGTTAGGTGTCCATGTAGTATGAGTAGTCTGTAGCTGAATTTAAGACCTCCGTATCATAAACAAATACATGTTATTATTTTCTGGAGGAATTAAGTATATACAGATTCTTTTAACCTCATGGATCAGTTTTTCTTTTCTTTTTAACACTTTAGACATCATGCTGTTGTCAAATAAAGGCTGGGTCATTTCTAAAAGACACTTTTTCAGAAAGGGCAACTGCAACCTCAGCTTTTACTTTTTTTTAGTATATATTTTCACTTGATTTCTTTGCTGGGGGGACATGTCTTCAGGTGGTTTTAAACCAGTAAAAGATGCATGMTACTGCTGTAGACAATATTGTCAAGATGCTGCCACTTCTTCAGAAAAAGGAATTGATCAAGGATTGCCAAGATATTGGAAGAGTGCTCCTGTCTCGGCATTTTCCGCTCTGAAAACCATCTATCTGTGCTCTTGGAAGTTACTTAAATAGGGCTTAAAGCTTCAAGAACACTTTAGCTACATGAATCATGTTGCGAATGTAAAAGAGACTTTGTTCAGATTCTTCACCATTGATTTAAAATCAGAGCTTATTCTGCCATTATCCACAACTGAGGAAAAACCTAGGGCTGTCATCTGGAAGAATATTAACACTTTTGCCAGATGACACGGATGGGCTGCGTGTTTCCATGAACACTGAGAATAGTTCGACTTTAGAAGCATCTCCAGGGGCTGTGAACAATGAGCCAGAGGAAGCGGGAGTCTGAAGATGCAGAAAGTTCACTTTTCTGTTGGCTGTTGCCGTCTGGCTACCAGCTGCAGGTAAACCCATCAGTTCAGATTGGTGAATCTGAAATCAAGAAACTGCAATTTCAGGCAAGGAAATTACCCTTTTGTGAAAGGAAGTTCATACAGTCATGAATAAAGTCCACCACAGCAAAGAGGAAAAAGTAATACATTACTGAATATTCATCTAACTGAGATGTTGCTATGCTAAGAACATTAATATATGGTAGATATTAAGAACACAAAACCACACATGTACAGTATGTGTTTTCAATATTTTGTATCACTACTGTGACCCAACTGCATCAAAGTCAAATGGGAAGAGAAAGGGATTTAATTGCCAGCTGGACAAGCTTGAACTAAAGGGCAACTCTGGTTTAAGTACAGATGGGATAATTTCAAGCATGGAATGTTTTTTCTCTTCTGTATGTACGTAACTGCTGTCTTCTCACACAATATATAATTTCTAGGGAATTTACAGAGAATATATAGGAAAACTGTAATATTTGAAGGATGGAAAGAAGTAAATGAACGCTGTTTTTTTTCCATGAATTAGTGCACTCATTGGTTTCCTGATTACAAACTGAAAATCATGTTTAATTTAAAGGACCTTATTTCATTTTTCTTACCATCACTGTCAAAGGCTTTTTGCTTATGTCAAATGAATAGTGTAAATGATTTTCAGTAGCAGAAGTTAACTGATTTCTTTAACATTATGTGCTGTACATATTTAATTTGGGAATTTTGTTCAGAACAGAAAATCTCAGATTTCTGTAGGAAAGTGATTAGATTATTGCACCTTCAGAAGGAATAGTATTACTTTTCTGCCTGATAAATGGTTACTGTAGCTTGTGTACTCACTCACTAAAGTGAGCCAAAAACAAAATACCAGTTCACTGTTATCCCAGCCATCCTTTGGTTGCTTCAGCAGCACTACCGAGTTTCTCCTGCCTGTAGCTTTATTGCTTGCTTCTGCTTCTAGATGATGCTTCATGCTTTAGCCAAGCTGGAGAATTCAGCTAATGTGGTTGTTCATATTTGTTAGTTGAGATGCCTGTTCTCACCTGCCCTCTTGTTCTCTTGTTAATCCTTATCTTGCATCTGGATTAGGGTTGCACATACTCCCTTAGCAGGCAGTGTTGGCGTTAAGAGACTGCCATGCGCTGCCCTGTTCTGATGGCTGGTTTACCACCCATTTGCTGGGGAGCGGAGTTAGTGGGATGGAATTCACCAGTACATCAATGTAAAATCTAGCTTATGTACTCGAGATACTAGGTTTAAAGACTAATTCTCCTGTAGAAGAAGAAAGGTTGTTCTCTCTCCCTCACCCTTATCTAAATTCTTATCTCCCATTTCCCCTGTTAATTTTGTGCTGCTTACCAGGTGTTCTTAAATGCGTAGCTTGATTCTGAATACCTTATATTTTTGTTCCTTTCTTCTCCAAACTGTTCTCAAGTCAAATTGTTTTTCTGTGCCTAGAACCTGTATGCCATCATCATTATGCTACATCTTTCTGCTGGTTTTATTCTCCCGCTTTCTAAGTTCTTGCACATGTTTGGCTGTGTACGTCTCTTATGCTTCTCCTTGCATTTTGATGCTCTGCTCGTCTTTCCTTCAGTGGGTTCAGTCTCCTCCCAGCTCTTTTAGCTTTCCTTCTTTGATATCTGTCACTGGATGACTTCACTCACTTGATTTTAACTTTATGCATGTTACTTATAAATCAGTCTTTCCAGTCTTGAATAATTTTCTCCACCAACATTTTAAGCTTGTCTTTTTGTATTTCTTCTGTAACCGTATCACAAAGGAAAACACTATATGGCTAGAGCTCTCTGGAGGACAAGCTCTGCCAGGCGAGTTCAGGGACATGTTGCTATGGTTGCTGATGAAGTTACTTTCCTCCTCGTATGTAACTTCTCTGTGCCAGCCTCAGTGGAAGTTACTGTCACCATAGCAAAGCAAAGCGGTGGGAAAGTGTCTCTGTCTCACCTGATAGTTCAACTTGAACTGCCAGAGAAGGTGGCCCATGCTAATGATCCAAACTGTGGACTGGGACAGCGAAGTCATGGGCCATTTTGTTCCATTCTGCTGACTCTGCTGCCAGGGCAGTAATCCACTCCATGGGCAAGGTAACCAGCAGTGCTGCGGTCTGCTGCAGCTGTGGGCTTTCATAAAGATTGCTCTGAGTCCCTACAAATTCCATGTCGATAATCTTGACTACTAATTATTTAATTTTCTAATCTTGTTTTTTTCAAGTACCATATAGAAAAAGGCTGCTTTTGTTTCTTTGTCCATTCTGTCTTGCTTCTTTATTTAAATTACTGTTTTCTAAAATGTTTTCCCAGACTAGTAAATGCAAAATATTTCTGAAAAGTAAAGCTCAAATTGAGATTTTTTTTTTTTTAATAATGAGAATTTAAAAACATAAGGAGCTGTGTTCACGAGTCAGGGGCTACTTGGAGTATTTTTACTGTTACAGGTCTCAAAATATAAACAAGCAAAAAATAATATAAAATTTGTCATTGTTTTTGAGGAGCAAAATGTAGTCAGTGTAGTTAAATGATACACATTTTTCAAAATATAGAACTGTTTTCATTAATAACATTCTCAATTTAAATAAACGTTTAAAGTTTCAGAACAGTTTAAGAAAAACAACTTTGAATGTTTCCAATGTCAGATTTTCTTTGTGTAAGTTGATAGTGTAAAATTTCAATTTATAAACTGTGAAATGATCAGTGATAGCTTTAATATGAAAAATACAGCCATAGTTATTAGACATTTCAGAGCTCTGATGAAAGTATTCATTTCCAGCTAGATCATGTCTAAGAATTTAGCTGAACATCAATATTTATATTTAGGTAGTGCAGGAGTTTCAATCATACCTTCTTTCAAGTTCTAAATATGGACCATGTTTACATTAGTGAATCATAAGCATAGAACTTAGAGCTGAAATAAAATCTTTTTCTCCAGAGGTGCTTAAATATACATGACCCTAATCTTGGATCATATGTGCATAGTTCCCAGGAGTTGTGTATTTGAAAACAAAAACAAAACATAAAAAAAATTGAAATGTCATCTGCACTTCTTGCAGTTTCCTCTGGTAGGCAAAAATTAGTAGCATGGTGTATAAAACTACAGTGAATAAATCAATTACCTCTTACGTAGAAAAAGAGAACATTACTACCTTTATATTGCCTTGTGCATTTACTGCACAATTATTCTGTGCAAATGTTGTTCATGATAGGATCCAAATTTTATTTCTTGGCACTTGTAATTTGTTTGTTTTTAAAAAAGTCCCGACCTTTTCTATAAAAGTCTAGGCTGATAGATGGTTTTTTGGACTAAGCATGTGTTATATTAAATGCACAGTACAAAGAAGCTGCTGAAGAAATGTCCCTTTACTCTGTGAATATGGTCATTTTTTTCATGTGTTCAGGACATACGAAAGTTCTCTCGAGGACAGGCTCTGATCACCTCTAGTTGAATACATTAAGTGAAATCAAAATAGCTTTATAAGTTTTGCTTGCAGATTAATTATTGCCCAATGTCTATGCTGCTGACTATTTCAAGAGCAACTGCAGTGGACGGAGTATTGTGTTAGAAGAAGCAACGATGGAAGACAAGCAGAAAAGAAATCTTAGTTGTGTTCAGTGTACAGCATAAACAAGTTTGTGATGAAGATCCAGAAGAGTGTCTGGAAACTTGGCTGAGAAAAGACACATCATTTCTGGCATTCATACTCTTACCTAAAATATGCATCTTTGTGCCAAGATAAAATAATACCAGAGTTGGGGTTAAAGATCTTATATTGAAAACTGTAGTACATTGTGGTTTAATATGGTTTTTGGGAGGAGGAGGGAAGGGGTTGATAAGTTCCAGTTGTGAATGAAGAAAAGCGTCATAAATACGAGACATTGGTTGGCATTGGTTTATAATACTTGGGCTGCATCGTTCTTTTGCGTGCGGTGTCCAGGAGCCTGATCTAGCAGTCAGGGCAGGGAAGTGTCTTATTAACACTGGTGGCATAATTCAGTGTAGTAGCGGACAGAATCTGTTTTGCAAGTTTCATTGTCAAGGGTAGGTTCTTTCGAACATGTTTTAAGTTGCTACCTTTTACTCTGGAAGTGGTGCTTTAGGTTATTTTCATCTGTTTTCTCTATCTGCCCGATTGTTTTTAAACTGCAATATAGAACCTCATTAAATTGAACCAGTCCATGAATGGGCCCTAGCTTTATGTGGAAAAATGTAATTGCAGAAGACTAGTTTTAGAAGTCTTAACTGTAAGTAGCCTGAAGTAAAAGCAAATACTACTTTTGTTTTAGTATATCTTTGATATTTCACATACATCTTTAGAGGACTGCATGTGATTGCATGGCTTTTACATATGTAATGCTTCATAATACACATTTCCACGAGGAACCATAATTGCTAGCCTGAGGTTTTTAGCTCAGACCTAAAGTAAAAATAATCTTTGGTGGGAAGGAGCTGGTAATTTCTGGTGGTAAATAGTACAAACTCATAACTGTGTCTTGGGAAGAAAACCAGAAATAATTAGTGTGTTGAAATGTTTTTATCAATTTGCACAATATGCATAGAAATTATTAAAACAATAGCAAATTCTCATGAAGCAGGCATGATCTTCCTCTGTGTTTCTTCTGTTGAAGACCTAACTTCAAATTTAAACTTCAGAATTTCAAGATTACCATACACTCTTTGCCTTTTGCTTTTGACATGATACCTTGTAGCATTGCCTGGAAATGGTTTTCTGTTGTTACAATCTCCTCCATGCAGGAAAAAATCCCAGAACAGCGTCATGGAAGTGTCATGCTTTTTTAATACATTTGCATTATCCTTGAGAACGTACAGTTTCTGGTCGTTTCTGTACTCGGTCTAATATTATCTGCCTTTTATTAAGTAGCAAGTAAACTGGCATCAGAAAAACGTAACCATTTTCTATTCTTTATTAAGGAGTTTATTCTTAATCATTATTGTAACTGTTATAATAGATTCATTATTACAGTCATTGATACGATACCTTCTGATATCCATGTCAACAACGTTGATGTGTTCTGCTTTATCCTAAATATCTCAACATTTTCCAAAATGTTTTATTTTTTATTGTCGGGAAGGTTATAAATTTGCAAGTTACTTCTGCTATTCAGACTAAAACTTTTGTAATATTGACTCTTTTGGAAAAAACATCAGGTCAAAGTGTAAAATATTCAAGTATTTAGGAGCAACTACTTGAAAACAGAAGCAACTGAAAGCAGTAGATAGAATTATATGTATGGCTGTTGCTGTTATTCCTGCTATAATGCATAGTTTTCACTACAAAACTAAAATAATTACTTAACCATTTTCACCAGTTTAAAAGGTATTACAAATAATGAAGACTTTTCAAAATAGAAAAGAACTTTGAGTTCTGTATCTAGAAAAAGCTGTGAATTTTAGATTATAGATGAGACTTTTTAGAGCCTTAGGAGAATGAGCTTTCTAACTTCCTTTGACTTTCAAGATTTTTTAATTTCTGCAAGTTCATAAATGATTTTATTTTTAAGATTGAACCTTTTGTCAGGCTTTGTTAGGCTTTTCTTTGAAAAATCTATTGTTCAAGCTATGCATGAACTGCGGAAGCAACAGAGAAAGAAAGGAGGCAAGACCTGTGACAGGTGGTTGATAAGCACCTGCCTGAACCAAATTGTTTCAGCAATATTTTCCTATATCTCAATCATTAATTCCACAATAAATTAAAAATTCCTAAGATAATTTGGAGCTCGTATGAAAGGGAGCTAGTATGAAAAGCATCCTGTAGCCAGGTAAGCTTCCAGAGCCCCTCTGAGGGAATGGTTGGGCAACAGCTTGATGTCATGCATCTCATGCTTGAATAGAAGTACTGGAAGATGCTTATTTGTTTCATAGGACTGCTTACTTGTATCGAAGAAGATTTTTATCTAGAACAAGTAGAATGATATTCTTACTTCAAGAGACCTGGGTTTTCTCCTGATTATAATTCTTGTCATTTCAATGTAATGTGCAAAGCACTTGATTTTTTTTCATGTGTATGAAGACACTGTTCTGAGTCCACAATTTACTAGATGCATACGTTGTGTATATGAAAACATATACTTTATGGAGCTCTTTCATCAATTTGAGGTGTTAAAATTGTATACAAGAATTATATTCAATCTACATGCATCATGCTAGTAGAGTTAGGCTATAAATAATACCCTCTGCTTTGTCTTTCATAAACTTTTCAGATGCCAAATAATATACTGACTATTATTATTTCCAGGCTTTGCTCTCTGTACATGATACTGTTGCTCAGAAGAACTATGATCCTGTCTTGCCCCCCATGCCTGACGATATTGATGAGGAAGAAGATTCAGTTAAAATAATCAGGCTCGTCAAAAACAGGGAACCATTGGTAAGTAACTGTGTCTCTTGGTTTGGGTTTTTATGTTTGTGTGCAGGGTGGGGAGTGTTCAGATTATGAATATGAATGGGTGACGTTAACTTGAAATGTGGATAGACAGACGTTACACATGTTTATTCATAACATTTAGTAATACATTTGTGACTCCCATTCGCAGTCATTATTAGTAAAGCACATGAAATGAATAATATGAATTTGTTCATTCATGGTGTTTGAACAATATATATGTGGGCCAGTGTGAGCATTTAGATCAATAATATATTCATCTTTTATCTTGAATTCAAATCATCAACTTGTTTTAAAATGAGAGAGGGAGATTAAATCCCCAAGGAAATCTTAACCTTTGTTGTGAACTGTGCCTGTTAGCATTCATGTAAAAAAATGTGACCTTTCGATACACTAAAAAGAAAGCATAAAAACATATTTTAAAATACTTGAATTGAAATCTGGGCAAATTTAAGATGTCTGTTGTTGTACTTTGGATTATGAATACTAGAAAGTTAATATCTTCATGGGGATATCTGGAAAAATGAAAGGACTAAACCTAGGTTGTATTACAAGAATATTAAAATGCTTTACTGATTTGGTTATTTTTATTTGCTGTAGAGTGGGAGTCATCTTGTATAAAATTTAACTATATTCTTTTTCTACTGCAAACCAGTAAGAGCTTTGTTTTATGTTGTACTGGATATTTGTTTTAATGGATAACAATCCTGAAGAAATATCTGCAAAGTTACTTTGAGAAAGCCGTGATTCTGTACTTGAGGTGACAGAGGAAGAGCAATGCCTCTGTAGACTGTGAGACAAGGGGTAGCTTGTCTCACAGTAGATATCTTACTATCACTGTTATTCTTGATGGATTTCTGGCATCAGTAAACAAGAAATAAGTTTTGGTATTGACTGCCTGTAGGTGTCCATGGGCATAATTAAAAGTTTGACCATATGGAAAGTTTTTACTTTGTTTTAACGTTTCCCCAAATATTTAAATCACAGCTTTAAGCTTTCTTTTTTTTAAATCAAAGAAATTCTTTGAGGAAGAAGACAAACTTGCTTTAGGATTTAGTATCAGAAAGAGTACTAATTCTGAAAGGTGTGAAGAAATTTGAACATATAGTATGAGATGAGTTCTAACTGCGCAGCTTATTTTTAGTGTTAATGAAAACACCCTTATTGGTTTTTTTTCTTGAATTTATGTCAGAAAAATCTCAAAATCTTAATTTACATAGGTTCACGTTTCAATCATGATTTGCTACTAAGACTTTTGTTGAGTTAAATACTATAAATTAATAGTGTCTCAGAGTGAACTGGATAAATAGCAACTTTGAAAACAAAGCTGAGAGATTTTCTAAAAACTTATGAGATATATACAGTGTATATTGGCTTTTGAGATTTTAAGCACTCTTAAAGGAACAAATAGAGTTGCCTAAGCCAAAGGTTATCCTTGGGCTGTTCCTCATATTCCACTCTTGCCCATTCACTCCAGTAGGATACTAAACTCTTCCAGGTACCTGTGTGTCTGTTGTGGTTTAACCTCGGTAGGAAGCTCAGCCCCACCCAGCCGCTCGCTCACTTTCCCCAGTGGGATGTGGGAGAGAATCAGAAGGATAAAAGTGAGAAAACTTGTGGGTTGAGATAAAGACAGTTTAATAGGTAAAGCAAAAGCTGCAAGCAAGCAAAGCAAAGCGAGGAATTCATTTATTACTTCCCATTGGCAGGCAGGTATTTACCCATCCCCAGGAAAGCAGGGCTCCATCATGCTTCATCATGGTGACTTGGGAAGACAATAAGCCTTAACTCCAGATATTTCACCTCTTGTCCTTCTTCCCCTAGCTTTTATTGCTGACTATGACATCATATGGTGTGGGATATCCCTTTGGTCAGTTGGGGTCAGCTGTCCCACCTGTGTCCTATCCCAGCTCCTTGTGCACCCCCAGCCTACTCGCTGGTGGGGTGGGGTGAGAAGCAGAAAAGGCCTTGACACTGTGTAAGCACTGCTCAGCAGTAACGGAAACATCCCTGTATTATCAGCAGTGTTTTCATCACAAATCCAAAACATAGCACCATACAAGCTACTATAAAGAAAATTAACTCTATCGCAGCCAAAACCAGTACAAGAAAATTAACTCTATCGCAGCCAAAACCAGTACAATCTCTTAAAAGATGCATCCAACTTAGTACAACTGGTGTGCTAAGGAGGTAATAAATAAGGTTTTTTATTAGAACTTTCTTTTACTAGACAGAACGCAGCCATGGAAAACATATATTAAAAAAAAAAGTGACAGTACTCAGTCTTCAGTTTGTCAAGACTGTTTGGTGTAATTACCAAGGCAAAAATAACCTTATAATGGAACCTGTGATAGACCTGTTACTAGGAAGAGGCAAAGGGCAGGAGCTATTTGCAGCCTACAACTACTTGAGCGTGGGAAGCTCACAAGTAGAGTCAAACTCTTCTCAGCACTGAAAGATACTAAAACACAGGGCAGTGGCCACAATTTGCAGCCCTGGGAGGTTTAGACTGAGAATTAAGAGAAGTGTTTCATTCAGTGGGAAGTACAGCACTGGAGCAGACTGGCCAGAGATGTGGAATCTCCAGCCTATTCCATAAGGCAATGGTAGTCCTGCTCTGAGCTGGAGATTGGCATAAATTACTCTCAAAAGCTGCCCTTCAACCAACGTTTCAAAGATTGTAGGGGAAAGGACTATTTGTGGTCTCTCCAAATCCCCAGTCTTTTTTGATATTCTATTTTTGTTGTAGAAGAGCCTATGGTGAGTTCTGTTTTGCATGTTACTTGTTCTTCAGGGGAACTTTGAAGAATAGTGTATAGTGTCCTCCTCCTCTTCCATAACCCACCTTCAATTCATTTGAACATTCTTTGTGGCAGATTATTCTTATGACACCACCACTACAATACATAACAAACCTATTGTTTGTGTCTTTGCCTTCCCCAGGTTAATTTTTTTTTCTTAGGTAGGGGTGAGAAGAAACATGGATAGTAATTCAGATAAGGTCTTACGAGAATATGACACATCAGAATAAATAAAGACAGGTTTATGCTAGGTATATTAGATCTACTGCATCTATGCTTCCTGAAGTTGTTTTACTAAAGAAAGGATATGCCATGATCTATGTTTACTAAACTATTTAAAATTTCATTTTCTATTTATTTCCATGTCTTTTAATGGCTTTTCCTTTGGAGCTTGTTCTAAAGTCTTAGATATTTTTAGCTGAGTACAATCAAAGAGTCTCTACTTATTCAGTTTATCTATTCACTATTCTCCAGTCATAAAGTCTGACTTCCGCTTGCATAGTTATATCAGGATTCTTGCTACTGAACTTGAGATTAGAGGTACCATACAATATTTTTTCTGGGATGGAGATTGTCTGGTTTCTTGACTTGAAGATACTGAGCCCTCTGAACTTTTCTTTCACCTCAGATACATTCTCATTCTCTTTTTGTACACAAACAGTAGAGAGTTTTTCTGCAAAATAGTAAGCTTTACATCAGCTGCACACCCTGGAAGTTCTTGAATTGGATATCTCCTTTGGATGACTTTCAACGGTACTCTCTGTGAAGAAAATTAGGCACTCTCTTAACTTCTTTGGAATATACGGTTGGACTCAATGATCTTAAAGGTCTTTTCCAACCTAAATGATTCTATGATTCTGTTCTATATCTAGTGACCATTTTTATATAAAACTGCACCACATTTCCTCTTGTACTTGTTCGTGCTTTTCTCTGAATTAAGCACCTCACCAGTGTTCTGAGCCAGTGTCAATCACATATTAATGAAACCTGAGTTCCCAGGAGTAATCATCTCAAAAGAGAGGGAAACACATGGTTTGTGGGAGGGCCTTCTGTTTGCCAGATTTCATCAGTTCAGAAGTCAGAGCTGAACTTCCCTGCAGTTTTTTGGAAGAGATGATTTAAACTTTTTGTTAATCCTTCCACAGGTTTTTGGTTTGTTTTTGTTTTCCTAAATGCTCTATTAGCAAATGCCATTCTAGCAGTGCCTCACTCAAGCGAGGTAAAATTGTCTTAGGGGGTTTCATCTGAACAAAGTAATTTAGAACATCTCTGAACCTTACGTAAAGAGAATTAGAAACATCTCTCTTCGAGATTCACCAAAATTCACCTGGCTATAATTAGGCTTTTTATCAGATAGCTTGGAGGGTTTTCACTTGTGCCTACCTCTCCAGGGCTTTTTCAGCCACTGCCATGTTCCTGGTTAGCATTCCTGATATCCRAGATATACGGCCACACTACCAGGAGTTCAGTTCCTGGCCTGTCATTACTTCCAGCTCCCAGATGATATTCCAGGTTTGTTACAGCTGTCATGCAGTTATTCTGAATAGGATGCTTCTTCACATTAAGATGGTTGCTTCTTCGTCACACAGATTCATTTCACATAAATTTAGCCATTTGAAAACTAATCTCTATGCTGTGTCTATAGTCAACAGAAAAATAGGCAGCTCCACAGAATGAACCATGCCATCTATTTAAGATGCCTGCCTTAATGAAAGGCTGATTCATTCTCTGGAGCTGCCTATTTCTTTTCATAAACTATAGGAGGAGCCTAGACACTTAGGTTGAACTAGATACCTGATTTCCGTAGCTGAACTTGGGTGAAATGAATTGTGGTGATTGAAGAGAGTTGTTTACTTGTTCTGCCCATGCAGATTCTACAGCTCTTGCTTGCCTCTCACTCTGAGACCCCATAGCTTGGTTCTTATTAGTGAATGAACCCAACTATTTCATAGGTGGGATTAATTTGGGTGTAGGGACAGCTTTAGTGTGCATAGTCTACATGTATGTGGGCATCAATTTTTAAATAACTTCACTATAAGGTAGGTAGCTGATATTTGTATTTGCATTTTCAATAGAGAATGAAAATAAGGCTTATTCAAGTACTTATTTGCATTCAACATCTGCCTGTCCTTTTGTTTAACAGAAAGGTATGCAAAAATATTACTGATGTTTCAAACTCTCTTATTAGTAATTTATTTTACAGGCTAGTCTTTCTTTCTTTAAAAATAAAGGCTTAGAATGTTTATATTCTGGAACCAGCAGATAAATGGATGAACTAATAAAGATCACATCCGTGAAACCCTGAGTAATGCACACCAATCAGTGTTACTACGTTAAAACTGAAAAAAAAAAAACCCGACGCAAAAAACCAGTGAAAGAGCCTTGCTGAAGGAGCTTGTATTATTTTTAGTGCTTTTGCATGGTATACCTTTAAACATTTTCTCAGTCTGATCACCATATGGCTCCCAAACTCCTTATTTTTCCCTTTAAAAGTATTTTAAACTGAGCTATGCTATTACATCTGTATACGTCTCATTTAGGGTAACTTACACTTTTGGCTAGCAACACTGAAAATATTTTCCAGCTCTCAAGGTCCAGTCTAACCTTCTTCCATTTTTAAAGCTCTAAATGAGGAGCTGCACTGCACATGTAACTGAAAGTACTGGAGCTGAACATCTCATAAGGAGAAATTCTTGCCAGATTATATATACCTCATAGTTTAAGCGGGGCTGGCAGCAGTACAAGAGAAGCTGCTTTTTCAGAAAATCAACTCTTTGGGTTTTCAAAAAGAAATCCACTTGTGTTTGATGATTTCTTTTTAAGTATTCTAAATTGGGAGGGAAGGGGAATTTAAGGAACCCCCTTTTTTTTTTGTGTATTATAGGTACAGCAAAAGCACATAAACCCAAATAGTGCTTTTCATGGGTCTTCTTTTCACTTTGAGTTTGCCGTAAAGGAGTTATTGACAGTGAGCTAACTTGGGTTAAATAATTTCCCTGTAAATTCAAACTTGATTTGTTGCTGATAATTCCAGGTAATTCCAAATTACCTGTTATCTTTAGGGGGGGCATCTTTCAAATTGACTAATCTGCACTAGGAATTCATTTTGTGCCAGCACATTGGTAGTGATAATCACATAAAGCATGAAGTGACCGTTCCACTTGGACAAGAGCCTTATCGCTATTTCCAGATGCCGGCTGGGTCAATACTGTGGTCTTCGATCCCATACAAGTTTTTTTCTAGGGTCTATCTAAAACCAAGGTGAAGTACCCATTTTTAGACATCAGCGTTAGGGCCTGGGGTAGCAGGGTGATCGCAGTGGAAGGCTGTCAGTCATTGCTTGCCTTTTGCATTCGGTGGAATTTAATAGTGTTGACTTCTAGGTAAAAGGCATAAAGCCTTTCCGTTCAAGGCTTTTTCCCTGATTGATTAGGAGAGCCTCTGTTTTATGTGGACAAGATAGTGGAAATGTCCTGTATTTATATTTGGCTCTAGTATCCTAATGCTGCTTTTTTTCTTTTTTTCTGAATATATCCATCAAAAAAATGTTTTGTACTTTTAAACAGGTGTAACTTTCCAGGTTCTAATAATAAACTTCAAATTAATAGCTGTTGCTGCAAGGTCAGAACTTAATATTGAGATATAGACTAGAGGGGTTAATGCTTTGTTTAATATTCCTAATGGTATGCAATTCTTTTTGCACAGAAGTCTAATCATGAGTTTTTAAAGTAAGATTAGCTGCAACTAAATCTCTATCTTTTTGAAACTCTCAGACTCATTTGAAACTGTAATACAAACAAATGCTTACCAATATAATTACATTAAAAACAACACATAAGAATAAGGCTGACAAATTGCAGAAATACTTTGCTTATGGGTAGAATGTCATACTAATAAATTTAAGATGTAAAATAAAATGCACAAACACAGCACATCAATTTTGCTGTGGAGTGCTGGCTACTGTTAAAGTTTCAGCCAAAGAGAATATTGTGTGGTGACTGTTTTAATTTTTCTCTATTTGCAATAAATGCAGCTTGCATATAGTAAAACATAAATTAATCTCTCATTTTTTGTCTTGTGCTGTATTTCCGTCTTATAGGCACAGGGAAAGGGAAACAAGTTTATTTACAGTCAGTAAAATTGTTAATTGTGGTAAAATGTCACCCCCATTGTTTACTTGTACGTATTTCAGCTTCACATCCATGAAACACTTAAAAATTGAAGTAGTGATAAACACGATGTTCATGTTTAATCTAAACAAATATAGAAAGCTAGCTGTAAAAGCATTTAATTATTCAAGGAACTTTATAAAGTACTTCTGTGCCTTACTTCAAGCAGAACACTTCTCTAATGGAAGGAAATTCTAACGATTGTCTTGTACTCAAAGTGAAGTAATACTGTTCATTCACTAATCAAACATACGGAAATTTTCAGAAAATTGACTTACCTGCCAGAGTCCTAAACATCTCTGTTGATTAACAAAGTTAGAGCTATCACAGTAAGTAACTACATTGACATGGCAAAGTAATCATGTGCAGATAAAAAGCTGTTGGCCAGGAGGTGCTTTTTTTGCGTTGTTTTTTAAAAATACTGGATCAAAGAACCTTTTTGGAGGTGATTATACATTACGACTTATCTAGCTAAAATCCCCCTCGTTATTCTGTGGATTCTGCCTTCCAGAGCAGGGCCAGCATTTCCCCCCTCCCTCCTTCCCATCTGCCTGAAGGGACTGGCACCGCAGTGGCTCCGTGCCTCCGCTTCCYGTCCCTTCACTTGTCACTGCTGCTGCCTGCTCCTTCCCCATCACCTTGTGCCTCTTTTCAGCGCACCCTCGCAATTCTAGTTACAAAGACATTTTTCTCATCTAGACAGCTGTTCGCTGGAAATTTAACTACATGATGTCATTGTACCTGAATGCCTTGCACTGTGTTTGTGTAATGTATGAAAACAGTCATGACTAACTCAGGAAATGTTTCCCTCCTCTGCATTTCTGTCCCTCGGGTATTCCAGGTGAGCCCTGACGTGCAGAGGCATTTCTCAAATTCGTGTTTATTTATTGATAACACTGGAAAGCAAAACTATGATTAGTGGGTACACAGGCAGTTCTGAGCATCAAGTGCAACTATTACAAACAAGGATGAACTTTTTGTACCCATAATGTGTAAGATGGCCTGTTTTAATGCAGGAAAAACAATTTATCAATTCTTAGTACAGTTTTAGCAACAGACTCAAGTAAGGTGTGCTGCAGTTAACATTAAGTTGAAAAGTAAACTTCTTGTATCACTTGTCCAAACTGCATGAGTCAGTTCTGAATGGAAAAGTCGTCACATTTTGATAGGATGGTAATAGAGCAACGTATTTTGTATATTCTTTTCATGAGCAAGTATCATTTCTGGCTTATTCACACATTGATCCAATGTCAGCTTTTTGCAATTTTACATAGCAAATGTTTTTTCAGTGTAGTGAATTAAAATTATGGTAAGATTAACCAATGTTTCTTTTTTTTAAGGGGGCTACTATTAAAAGGGATGAACATACTGGTGCAATTGTGGTGGCCAGGATAATGCGTGGAGGAGCTGCAGATAGAAGTGGTAAGGTGTTACTGTTTTCTATTAGCTATTCAAGTTCTATAACTCAAAAAGATGAGATAAAATGGAAGCATTTTGTACACACGAAATACATCACTATCACAAAGAAAAGTATTTGGGGTTTGGGCAGCTTTCCAAAGTGATATTTCGATACTGGTGAAAGTATTGATGCTGATTTTTTTCCCCAATTCACTTGCAACCAGGTATTAGCAGAGTTGGCAAATACAGGTTTTTTTTTAAGATGTATCATGGTTTGTTTCCAATTGAAGATGTCCACTTAGAAATGCTAGGATATGCCAAGATTACAACCTGCTGATGGAGGAGCTCAGGATGGCTGAATTACTTTATATTAGTACATACATTTGGAGTTTCAGCTGGTAATTCTCAAAATATTAGCACATCCTTGACTGCCATTGTTTAGTTTGGGATGCTCAAAGTCTGAAAGAACTCAAGCAAGAGGTCCTGAGTTATACTCTAAAGGGCCTCTTTTCATTGAAGAGAATCTGGGACAGCTGTTTCACACTTAGATGGAGTAATGGAGTAAATCTAGATATATATTGTTAAATTAAGAAGCATTTGTGCTGCGAATTAGCACTCACAGCCTAAGTGATCTTTGCAGTACTTGCAGCTGTGTAGGAATAAGAAAGTAGTATGAGTAGAAAAAGAATTGGCACAGACATTTTTCAAACATCTGCATAGAAGTCTGGAAAAGTCATAGAGAAATGGTACTAATTTTCAGGAGGAAGGAAGGGAGGTGAGTAAACCAACCATCTCAAACTTATCTCTGAGGACAGTAGCTATTGTTGTGTTCACCATATATTCCTGCTTTTAAGTTAGAGCTTAAAGTGAATGAACAAGGGAGAAAAAAGCTGAATGTTAGTGGCATTTTTTGTATAATACATAGCTACTGTTTAACAACTCCTCTTTTCCTTCTGTAGGTCTTATTCACGTTGGTGATGAACTGAGGGAAGTCAATGGGATTCCTGTAGATGATAAAAAACCTGAAGAAATAATACACATTTTGGTAAATACCAAACATTTTAAAATTAATTTAGGGGAGTCAAGAAAAAGTAATTAGACTTACGATTTCTGGTGTATTTCTTAGAAAAAAGTATATTCTACAATAATGCCTTTTATTCCAGTGCCATCATCTACAAACCTCTATTTCCTTTTTCTTAAAGAATGATTTTCCACGCATTACATATATATGCAATTACAGATTACTTGTAAAGAGTTAATGACGGTAATATGGCTATAAATATGTTGCAGAATGTTGCAATGTATAATCTATAGTTTTTAAGGCACACCGTGATCTGTTAAATCAAACTATTTTAAATGTATTCATCAATAATGTGTTAACTCCATGTGAAAATTAATTCATAATACATGTACTTGATAGAATAAACTAACTGGTATATTAAGATTATATTTCATATTGATTTGCAGTATATAGCCATATATATTATTATGTTTGCACTCCTCTGAACTACACAATCTCTAAAGCTAGCCTAATTATTCACTTATGGAGCACTATTGCAAATTAAGTAATTTAGACTTTTTCAGAAACATTTAGTATTTTTACAGCAAAGAATCCAATGAGGATCATGACAGCTCTTTATATTCATGGTGTAGGCATTTCTATATACATAAATACCTTGCTGTCCTGCTGAATTGAGTGGCTGTCTCACGGTTTTGGTTCAATAACCAAGCTGATTCGTTTCAAGTGTTAGCCTACTGATATTCATACTTGCTTTCTGGTCTTGTGTTCCCTACAGAAACATATTTTTCTGCAAAAATTAATATTTAAAAATCTCTAGAAACACAATAGCACTAGAAAAGGTGTGAACAATTTCCCCATTTACCTCCTCGAGGTACAATATAAACATCAAAAGCTAGTTAGAGCTTGTTTCAAAAGTAACAGAATTATTGATTCCAGTCCTATGGCTGGTGAAATAAGAACTTGGCTGCTGCTTGTCAAACAGTGAGCTCTTGGATCGCAGACATGCCGGCAGAAGTATGTCTCGCTTGGTAGTGGACAGGCCTGTTTCCATTTTGCTTAAATCGTTGGCTGTCTGTTGCACTCTGCTAGTTTTATGAAACTTGTCGGCTGCATGCAATAGTAGCAGAGGCTCCAGCTGATTAGCACTTCCTTCAATAGCAAAATGTCACTGAGGCAGTGGGAATATATTGTGGTTAATAAGTAAAATGCAGCCAGACACACTTTAAGTGGGATATAGGGAAAGATGAATGGATGAGGTGGTTGATGATGGCTAACTTGTTTTAAGATTTATAGTGGAGGGCTTTTTTTCCATTTAGTACACGTAGTCTATTCAAAAATGTTTTTCTTTTCTAGTTTCTTAAAGTTGCCAAAAGAATAAATCCCCCCCAATAGTTTTATATGATAAATATGGCACAAGCCTGTTTGAATTTTTCTATCATTTTTTTTTGAAAAATGAAATGTTAGTTAGATTTTTCCAGGGATGTCCAAACTGTGCCAGGAGTCCAACAGTTGCTTCTAAAATGCATACATTTTAGCTATAGCATTTGCTTCTGCTTTCAGTGCAGAAGTGGGACCTCTGAAAAATGCAGGTCCTAGTTTTTAACAGTCCGTCTCTGCCCACCAGTGAAGCAAATAAAACCGAGCATTTCAAGTGGGTATTTTAATCTTTGCAGTGCAAAGTTTGGTATGGTGAAGCTGTCAAACTCCATGGATCATGCTTGGGAGAGGATAGATTAATTATATTTGAATATTTTTAAATTAATTTGAATTTCTTTTCCTTTTAGAATTTCTTCGAAATGTACAGTTTAATTCTCAGTGCATTTTCTTTTCAAATGTTCACCAGGCTCAGTCTCAAGGAGCAATTACATTTAAAATTATACCTAGTGTGAAGGAAGAAATGCCAATGAAGGAAGGCAAGGTAGGCAAGACTATTTCAGAAGCTATTGCAGTAACTGTTACGCTGAGGTTATATATTGTTTGCTTGGATGGCAGAACCAAGAATGCACTTTATGCCTCTGGACTCCGTTTCTCTAATGTGACAATGTGTAGTGCACCGCACACTTCAATACTCACGTGCTGGATTTACAAGTGGGTGTAACATGGTTCTTAAGCCCTAACTCTACAGCCATGAAGTTGACATAGGTAATCTTCAGTCTTCTGCGAGGACCTGGCTTGCTTCCTAGTACTCCTTTTCTTCCATTGTACACTGGGTAGAAGACACTTGATAGCACCTTGGTTCAAAAGTATTTTCTCTTCTGATCCCCGCATGGGCACACTATTCATCTGCAAAGTCCTATTTGCCTTGGATCATAGAGCCTTCACTACATTGGGATTGCAGTTGCAGAAGCAATGAATTTAACATTCCCTTATGAACTTCGAATGTTAGACATCCATAAGGATGTTTTACAGCAGTAAATGTTTATTGCTTTACACTATTTAGTTAAATGGTTTTGAACAGTAAAAGCAAAAAAGGGAAATACCTTTGGAATACATTTAATATTTTGATTCTAAAGATAAAACACGGTTTGTTTCAGATGTTTATCAGAGCCCTATTTGATTATGATCCTAATGAGGATAAAGCAATTCCTTGTAAAGAAGCTGGACTTGCTTTCAGAAGAGGAGATATCCTTCAGATCATGAGCCAGGATGATGCAACCTGGTGGCAGGCCAAACACGAAGGTGATGCCAATCCCAGAGCAGGCTTGATCCCTTCAAAGCATTTCCAGGAGAGGTGAGCTATTGAGAAGCATAGTTTCATTATTTTCTGTAGTAAGACAAGACACTTATTTGTCGAGTTGTTAAGTTAGCATAGTTGTCATATGTAATGCTCATAGATTACATGGGTATGATAAATCTGCATTTGCAGCAAGACAACTGAACTTGGAAACCTGTTGCTGAAATACTTTGGATTTCCTTATTTGTCTGGCTAGAATTTATAATGACAAAAACTGATAGGATAACACTGATCCAGATTGAAAGAAAAAACATATGGAAAATAGCACATCAGTATCTGTATTCACACTGATGTACTATGCAGGAATAAGAACTGCAGCAGGTTTTGGAGAGCTTACAAAAATTTGAGGCTGAGGATTTAATTTTTTAGATTGTTAGTAGATTGCATTGTTTTAAGTTAATTTCCTATAAAATCTTCTGGATATTTTACAATAGTCTCATGATGTTAAGTGTTCATTAATCCCAGTCTTGCAGTGAAAACTGAGGAGTTTGTGTCTTTCCCCTACTACCTCCCATTTTACAGGAGATTTGCACTAAGACGACCAGAAGTGCAGATTCAGCCACTGAAAATTTCCAACAGAAAATCATGTAAGTTTGTTAACCTAGAATAGAAATCATACTCCTGATCGCTAACCTTGTAAAATAGCAGTTTGTTTCAGCCCTGTGACTACAGGATGCATTTCTCCTGGGCACAATAGCTTCTTGATCACATTGTATCAGTAAGAAAATAAATATAAAAGCTTTAAAAGCAGCTAACAATTCTTCCCAACTCTCTGACTTTGTTTTTGAAGAACCGAGCCCAATTAATGTTTTGATATATAATATTTCAAAGGTTGAAGAGTGTTCTTTTCCTGTTGAAATAGTACAGAATTGGCTCAACAGTTTATATAATTTGGACTGCATCAATACAGTGAAATTTATATTGAGAGTGAGATAGAAGGTTGGATAGTCTCCCCTTCTCTCTCCCATCTAGTTGGTAATTTTGTGTCCTATGAAGCAGCACAAATTTTTAAAAGTCAGGACATTCAGTTCTTCGACAGGCTTTCACAGAACCATTTCTTACTGTTTTTTAAACAAATTCATTCTTAATAGTCTCTGCTTTTAAATACAGAAGTTGCACAATATAAGAAAAATAAGCTCTAAGAAAGCGCATACATCGAAACAAATATTTTCTTTCCACTGGAATTTACATCAACATCTGTTTTAAGTATTATTGCATATTTTACTTGACCTGTTATTTCTTTCAGTTATAGAGTCTCATAACAAAGTGAGTACAATGTAAGAAGCTATTACGCTTCAATAGGATCTAAATCTTAAATACAAACATGTTTGTGAGTTCAACTAGAAATATTCAGAAAGTGGTCTAAAATTTCCAACCATCTTTCATTCTCTAACATTAAAACAAAAAGCATGGATACTATGGCAAACAGTGGATGCTGGCACACTAAGTGCAAAACTAAATGCTTTTAACTTTAAAACTTCTCACCGAGGTTTCTGTTGCAATTTTCCTAACTCCTTGCTATGGCTTTTGTGTTCTGAAGTTTGACAGTTACTGTTAGTTTTCTAATAATGTGCATTTTCTATCTTTCATTCCATTTCACTATTTGATCGTGTGCCCTAATGCTATTGTTAACTCCAAAGCCCTTGATTAGCTTTGTAATTACAGTAACAGACTATATGATTGCACTGTAGCTTTTCTAATTTACATAGATCTTAGAAACAAAGAGAAGCTCCTCCAGCTTGTAGTAAATCTGTTGTTTTTCTAGGTTCTAGGTCAAGTTACCCTGCCCCAGTTTTGGAAAAGTGTCTGATCCCAGGGTATAGCTATTTGTTTCTGTCCACTGTTCTTGAATCTGGATAATACCCTCAACAAGAGCCTTCAGTTAATGTGGCACTGGTGCTTTTGCAGAGGTAAATCAGCTGCTGCAGCAAAACTGCACAATTCCTTTTGTAATGGACTGCATCTTTTTAGTGACCTTCAAGTGAAAGGTTTTACAAGATGCATCTCGCCCTCAAATAGGCAGCCTGAACTTGATTGGGAATTGCCAAAACTACAACCCAAAGATGACTCACACTACGATGTCTACTATTGTTGTCTCTGCTGTCTCCACTGACTTTGCCTTAACTAGCTTAAACAAGGGAGAAGAGTTCCTCTCTTCCTCCCTTTTCCTTTAAAACGTGACAGACCCTTAGGGTCAAGCAGTATGCCTATTATTGTTCTCTTTTTGACTTTCTTTAAACAAAGCACGGTCCAGCTAAATACCATCTAAAAGGCAGTGGTGCCTTTTGAAGGAGGAAAGACTGCAGAGTAATGTAGGTTTGTCATTTTCTCTCTTCCCCATTTCTTAGGACAATCTGCTGCTACATCTGCCAGATTTCCAGGGGAAGAGGGGAAATGCTGTTCTGAGTAGAGGTCCATCCCTTCATTCAAAGACTAAACATGTTTTTACTGCTGGGAGGGAATTCAGATCCTTCACAGAGGAGGCATTTTAAGGACCAGGACTCAGCTATAGAGTCACAAAAATGTTGTGACTAGGATGTTGCTCGAGTTGCTCACAGGAAAACCTTCCACTTGCTTGGCTTTTCAAGAAGTTTCCACATAAGCTGGGAAGCTTCATGCCCTTGTGATCTTTCTAAAGTTAGGCAGCTTTTTCATGTTACCAACCACAGCAGTGAAGCTGTGAGATGTGGAGGCCGTGTCTGTATTTGTGCAGAGCAATCACCTTGCCAAAATTGGGAGATGCTGGAAAATCATGCGTTGCCCAGCTGAACGAACAACATACTGCCGGTATCAGAAATGTGTAAGGAAGGTGACATAGAGAACAGAAAATTGGAAAGGACTGCTGGGTCTGATTTCTTTAGCCTTTTTCTGTATTGTGGGGTACGGCCCACTGACTATTGTCCTCTAAAGTTTTATTTAACACGTTCCTGTGTAAGGAGGTGGGAAATTGGTAATGTTTTATTTTGTCTGATTCTTTTTTAATCCTGTACTACAGGCCTTCAGCTTGATATAGGGTACTCCAATGTTTGGAAGGGTAATTGTGTGGGGAAACTGATGTTCTGTAGATCTTCCTGAACTAGGTGTATATTGAGAGGTTGCTTGCTATTGCTCTTGATCCCATCCAGTATTATGACCTGAATTTCCTTAGCAGTTTGGAGGGAAAGGGCAATTTGCCAGCTGATATTCTTATAGCTTCCCAAAGACAAAAACCTGTTGACTTCAACAGAGCTGCTAATAAAAGTCCCTTTCCTGACAGGACTGGGAGTTGCACTAGGAAGCTTTCTTGAGACATGGTAAGTAGCACTGGATGTCGGCCTGCTCTGTTCAGTCAACTCATTCCACAGATCCCGTGTTTTGTAACGAGGAAGAAACCTGGGTACATGCCTTTGTTTTTAATAGGGAGAATCAAGGAGAAATATCCTATTTTCTTGGATACCAAGAAAATGTGAGTCAGCTCTGGTTTCTTAGGTGGGCTTCCAGGGTAGTAGTGTCCTTCAACCTGAAAAGTAATCTAAAAATTAGTCAAAATCATATAATATACAAGAAGTATCCTACAACTTCTTTTTTTCTTCTCTTCTCAAGCCAGTTCTGGAACTCGGAAGGACTGTTGTATTTGTCTAGAAAAAGAGCTCTCTGAAACATAGTCAATAACTGTATTCACAGTAACATTAAGGTCCATCAGAATTTGCTTTGATAATTAAGTATATTTCAAAACCTGCAAGGAGCTAGACTGAGTTACTTTTGGGAAGCCTTCTTTATATTTCCAATTTTAAATGTTTTATACTTTTCAGCATAGCAATGCACGTTGTGTAAAGTTGTTAATCTGTACACGTATTTGTGTATCATGAATTTGGAAGCAAAATAAGTGGGCTTTTTTGGTGATGCTGACCATGCTCGTATGTATACACATGTCAAGGAAAGGGAGTAGAGAGTATTTTCCAAGGAACTTTTTCACAAATAATTATTTGCTCCGAAAACAACCTTATCCTAAACTATTAAAAAGATCAGTTTATAATGACAATGCCAGTTCTTAGTTTCACTTTAATAGCCAAGTCAACTTGTTTCATTGTGTCTATGTGTAAATTGAGTATAAGTTAAAGTGAATACTTTAGCTTTGTGGAAGATACATACGTAGGCATCTCCCAGAATTTAGCTATTTTCTTGAAAGAGATAAGAGAATCTTTTTCACATTGCGCCAGTCAAAGTGAAAAATCTTTAACACGTGTGCACTGGAGGAGGGGACAAAACAATGTACATTCCATATTGAAAGGTAAGTGAAGTCACACTTCTTCATTTGAAAATGGAGAGGGTGCATAGTTTGATGGTATCTGGGTGTAAGGTGGCAGGAAATTGATAATATAGATGGACCCTACACTGACAAGAGTTGATTTTACATTGAGAGGAAGACCCAGTAAAAGTAGGAATAAAGAAATAAAGGGAAAAGCAGGGAAGTGAAACTTCATATCGAGAATGAAGAAAAGGAGAAAGTATGGCAACAAAGGCAATGAAAGAACAGATGGACAGAAGCTGCCCATAAACCCCATTAGGCAAAACCCCACTTAGGATGGGCTTTGAAATTATTAAATCAGTGCAATTAACAGTATTATGCAAGAGCGTTACTATAGTCAGTATTTGCACTATAGTTCAGGTGTTTCTTGATTCTGTTTAAATCAAACACTAACATATTTGTTTTGTTAAAGATTTTGAATTGGTGAATGCAAAAATTACTAATATAAACTCTGACCTGTTTTGGTTTTTTATTATTGGTAGAAAACCTCAGTAAGTTCAACATTAATATTTGATAAGTTTTAAAAGCATAAGTGGCAGTTAGATGTACCGACCTGCTGACAAGATTGATAGTGTTACTTCCCAGGCTCTGAGTTAGTGCAGAAATGATGGAGGGATACCAAACCTCTCAAGCATTTTCAGCGTTTTTCTCAATACTTAAAAGCAATGACATTTCAGCAAAAAGCAGTATTGCTTGTACATTAATACTMTGGGAAAATTATACTGGGGAAAAATGATAAGCAGCAGCAGCATCATAGGAGAGAAAATAGGAAAATGGAATGAAAATAAAGGAATAGAAATGCATGAGATGGTGTGAGTAGGACTACCCCTCCGTGTGCTGGGACGGTGAACGTGCGGTGTGCCTGACGCGGGGCGCGAGGGAGCTCTGTGGGGTGCGGAGGGAGGTACAGTGCATGTGCCTGGCTGCATGCAGTCAGCTTTGGTGTGTCTGAGCTTGTGAGCCATGGCTGATGCCAGCCCCGCGGAAACCTGCTGACCTGGTGTTCCTCAATCATACTTAACCTCCTAAAGCAAGGAATGCTGTTATCTCAGCTGGGGCATAACTTTGTAGCCAGAGTGGGTTCTATGAGTTCTCCTGTCACTGCATCCCGGCTAATTAGGAGTGACGTGAGACTCAGTACGGGAAAGAATTCATTTGTTTAATAGTTCCCAGTCTATTAACTTGAATACAAAGACTACTCATGCTCTGACTGTAATAGTCACTGCCAACAAACATGGTCATTCTTGCATTTGTAGCTTACTTTAATTTGTAGATAAAACACTGATCACCTATTTTTTTTGAGGGGAAAAGTACATTTCTTTGAATAACAACCAAATAACTTACTGTTCTGCAGTTGTTATAAACTACAATAATTGGCCAAGACATTATATTCCTTCAGCATAATTTTGCTTTCACAGTGGTTACTGTGTTTATTCTTATGTTATATATGTGTTGTCTCTGGTATGAAAATTACTGGTAACTTTATATTTTATACTAGTGTAGCTTGTAACTTCTGTTAACTTGTGCAGCGTGTGCATATGTGTATGTGTATATCCATACTCTGCGTGTATAGTTATATATAAATATGTATATGTATGTAGCATATATGACAGAGATGTTCAGAGATGTCTTTTCCTTGAAAATATATTTGTTCTGTATAATGTTAAATGTAAATACTTACTGTGGCAAAGTCATTATCATATAGTTTTTCTAGGGCTTAAAGCCCATTTTACTTTCAATTTTGATTTACCATATGTGATTGGCATTGTATGAGCAAGAGGAAATATTTAACTGCAGCCAAATGGTGTTCATTCAAACAAGATGTAACCCAGTTTATCCATAGATGAGTGTCTTGTGAATTTGAAGATCATGTTCTGCCAACAAAAGAATTTAAACAGGCTAAAAGAATGAATGCTTTGTACCACTTGTATTTGAAGACCAAACATTTAGGATAAATGTATAGTAGGACTCTCTTGCTTGTTATAATTGCTGCACAATCTTAACTCTGCCTTTCTTCTCAGTATTTTTCTGTGTTCATATTTGAAAGTTGGTTGCCCACGTGCAGGTAGTTATGAGTAAAAACAAAAGATAAACCAGACTTATAGAGTTAAATCAGCACATTAGCATCTTTGTGCAGAAGTCTCCTGTCCTTACAAATATTAACTTCCTGCTACCACAGAGAAATTAAGGAAACCTGAAGCTGGATGACAATTGAGTCAAGGTCACATGAGACAGAAGTGGATATGGATCTCATAAACTCTTGCTCTGTCCTTCACCACAAGACTATCCTTCTTCATTTTCCAAATTGTCTTGGTAGAGATACTGTTATCTGATGATGTTAATTAGATTGCCTTAAATTTCCTATAGCATGAACGTGTATGTATCATTCTATCTAAAAAACCCTATAAGATAAAAAAACCTGCAAAACAGTATAAATGTCAATTGTTATGTGGGGCTGTTCATCACTAAAAAATCAGGAGTTTTTGATATATTCACTGTAGTGCAGATCATTGCACGTCACAATTTTTTGCTTACTAGAGTAAAATAGAATTTAAGGAATAATGTAACTTGCTTGTGATAAGAAACTGGAACAGAGCTGATGGATCTAATTTTAGACTGAGAAACATTTAGATAAGATTGATGGGAATACTGTTGAAAGTCAGCAAAAGTTAAAAATTTTAATCTGGTGCTGGACTGTTGCAAAGAGTTGAGGAAGTTCCTGGAGTGGCACTGGTTTTGAGCTTCATAAGTAATATAATTTAGGTGAGGCCCCCAAAATCAAATCTAAATCTATTTAAGTTAAAATACATACAAAAATACAGTGAATGTGATACTGTTTTGCATTGTTATAGTTTTGCATATTGGCTACACTGAAATCTTTCTAAAATGAATAAAACCACCTACTTCCTAAGCTTCCATTGTGCTTGTGTTTCCTATTTCTTTTTCCCATTTATGTCTTGGTACTGCTTTGTTGTTGTTCATGAGCCCGTTCCATGACTATTTTCTTTGTAACTTCCTCTCCCTTCTTATCGCACTGCATTTGTTCGACCATATTCCTTCTTTTCTCAGTGTTTTATTTGCTCCATGTTGCCTTTTGGTTTTTTTTTCTTTTTGTCACTGCTTTTATTTTCCTGCTTCCCATCAGATTTCCTCCTCTTTGCTCTCTGTCCTCTTTTAGTCTCTTATTTGTTCCTTTCAGATAAACATTTTTATTTCCTCTCTCACCCTGCTTTAATTTAGTAAAACTATCTTGGCCTGAGAAGATCTACCCCAATTTTCCGTGTGTCTAAACTTTGAAACTTCAGGCACGTACCTGCACATATCTGCTGCATGTGTACAACTGCTTCAGACACAGAGAGCTCTATTAGTTAGTGGTGAATCATAATACAGTTTCCTGGCAAATAACCTCTGGCTTTACTAGGGACAGGCAATAGCTCTGGTAAAATTCCTGGTAAAGTTCAAATTGGGACCTACATGTTGATGACTGTTTCATAGCTGCGTGAAGCTAAGAAGACCCACTGATTTCCCACATCTTTTCATTATAGACTGTTACGTTCAACCTTAGGAGTAGCCCAAGAAAGCCAAGAGCAGTATTAAGAAGGAAGATTTTAAACAAAACACAAAAAGTTCAACTTCATTTTATCTCAGCATTAAACCTCAGCTTGTAGACATTTTGGCTTGTGCTTTCTGGCATCAGCTGGCTCACTTGGGAATCCTAACGCCTTTATAGCATGGATGGATAAGACCGTTCCCTCTCCTAGCAGGGGTAGCTCAGAAGCCTGCGTTCTCTTCAGCTGTTCTCAGCCCTGCTGCTGTAGCTCCACCATCACCCATACCTACAGGTCTCCTCTGAAGGTCTGCAGCTGCAGTGGTCAGGGTTGAGTGAGCGTATACCTGTGTGTACATACAAAACTCTTTTTCTCCTGGTCCAGTCTTTCATGTTCATAGATAAAGACTTGTCTGTTTCCAATGATAAAATACCAAACAGAATACTTTAAAGTGCACAGTCACTAGTTAAGTAAAAAAAACTTTGTTGAATTCAGGACACTAATTTTTAGATGTATTGACGTGAACTGGTTTTGAGCATTAGTGACTTTTTTTCAGGAGATACATTTGCAGCCTATTGAAAGTCATGGAAAACGGAAATATAGAAAAACTTGTCATACATTTCAGGAAGTGTAAGAGGTCTCTCAACACAGAGAAGGAGAAAGAAATAGTACCTGGAAGCCAGCCTGCCATCCTAGGTCCAGCTTTAGGGCTTTTGTCACTTCAAGAATTGGGAGCTTTTAAGGTCAGGAGAGGAAAAAGGATCCAATGCTTTCACTCTCAACTCACAAAACTGTCGGCACTCTTTTAAGGCACCAGATGTGGTCAACCAAGCAGTGCTCACCTTAGAGGACTTTCCAGCCTACTAAAACCATATGGTCACCTCAAGTGCCGAAATAAACTTTAAATAGGTTTCAGAGAACTCTTCCAAATTAATATTTTACAACATAAGTCCTCAGGAAAAGAGGTATGAAGAAATGATTCTGCAAAACAGTATTCTTCCCCTGGCAGAAAAGACTCTTGTATCCGTTTCATGATGAAATGGGAAAAGCTCTTCTATGTAATCAGATAGGCAGGAGAGTTTCAGCCTCGCCTTTGTTTGGCACATCAGTTACACATGAAAGATTTTAAAATATCTCTTAAATAATTTCTTTGCATTTTGAGGAAAGTCATGCTTCATGGAAACACTTTGAAATATTTGTATTTTAAGCATATTTATCCAGATTCCAAAGGAAATTTGAATGAGATGTAGATTGTAAAATCTCTGTATAAATCTAGACCTTAGTATATAATATCTTTGTGACCAAAAATTCATTATATATATGTTGCTTTTCTGTACAAGCCCAAAGATGATTGTAAAAATGTATGTTTTCCACTATCACAGAGGAAAAATTTATTGATTTACTGTAGGTAAGCAGAAAGTCTTAAGTAGATCTATTATATTAGGATAGTGTCAGAGAAAAAATGACAGAATATATAAATTCTTTCAGCATTTTTTCAGCTACAACTATAGACGTTAAAAAAAAAATACAAAAAACCTCTCCAAAACCTAGTTCCAAGGGCAGTAGCAGCTGTTACTGTAAGTGCAGAAAAATACTGAGATCATGTTCATGGTAGTGATTCTTAGAAATTCTAGGTTAAGACTGATTAAATGGAATTAACAAACTTTGCATTTAATATCAGAGACCTTCCATGGCAGATGGGTAAGGTCATTGCTACCAAATGAATAGTGGAAGAATCTCACATAGGAAATTTAAAGTGCACATAATACTTCAATGTCTTTTTAGGTCCTTTTCTAACTGAGTGTAGCTAAACATGTAAGTTAAATTCAGTGCTGGTATGTTGGTATATGCTTCAATATAATAGGTGCTATCAAGAGGATTTGAGAGTAGCTTACATAGCTAAATTTTTTCCTATTTATGAAGTATTAAACAATAATACTTTGTTTTTTTGGCTGGTCTAAGATGAGGAAGCGGTTGAGTGTGGTAGGTGCATTTTTCTTCTTCGATTTAACTTTTCTTTCTTAAGTTATGTTTTCACTCCGTTTAATGATTTCCTTTCCTATTTTTCCTTTGTGCTTCTCAGAGGAAATTGAAGGTACATGTACAAAAGTTTCCCTGCATAGCCCAATAATTTTATTTAGAGAACATGTGTTTAGAATTAAATGGAATATAGTCCAACGTTTCTAAGAGATGTTATACATATAATGCCTTTATATTGCCACCAAATATATTGAATCATTTTTTAAAGTAGATAAAAATACCAGAATATTCCTAGTTGCTTCATGTAAAGATCAGTAATCTGGACTATTGTTTTAAATTGCTTTCTCTCTCTCTTTTGAACTTTTGGATGATATGTATAGAAAAGTAGTATCATAAAATAACATTAGCAAAACTTGGGTGGGCTTGGTTGGAAGGAGATTGTTCCGACTTAATTACATGGCCATGAGAGGTCTTGCATTTCTAATTAATACTGACGGAGTATTTCTCTGAGATAGTAGAAAGTTCATCCATGTCGTATCATCTTTACTGTTTTTCCCTCTGAGTGTAGCCGGTTACTGTTATGCTTGCAGCATATGTTAAAGTAATAGCAGCTGATCTCTTGGTTTTTTTTTTTTTTTTTTTTTACTTAAGAGGCCTTTGTTTATAAAGGCATTAGAAATTGTAGCTCATATTTTTGATCAAAGAGCCTCTGGCATGTAAAAATATACATTATAGCTATTTTATATCAAATGAGAGGATGTGTTTTTGATCAAAAACCTTTCTGTCTAATCCAGTGAGCCAAAACGTAAAGCTAAAGTCTCATAATGTATAATTTAAAAAAAAAGCTTGATTTACATCAAATACATTTTGCTTTCTTTTAAGTGGCATCATATTTTCTAATAACTGATAAAGTGTGAATAATACAGCGCTAGAATTCTTTTTAGAATGTTTGCTGTCATCACAATTTTTGCTTGAAAAGGTAAAAAGATCAGTGTGCATGCTGCAAAATTCCAGAATATCTCCAGCTAAAATATAAAACAATAAATGTTGTTTTATGTTTTTAAGAAAATGGCTTATTGAAGGTTTTTTAATGCTATGCTTTGTACAGTTGTCATTTTTTAAATAATTTCTTCTGTATTTTTTTGCTGGGCTTCTAACTATTCTGCTTTATTTCTTGGCTCTTATTCTGTATGCTTTTACCCTTCGTCCAGAAGATGCTGAATGTGCTGGTCACAACAGTGGATCCTATCTAGGTGAGCAATTGGTTACAAAAGACAATTTCTTCCTTTCTTTCAGCTCCTTTTTCCTGGAATGACTGTGTCCACTTTGCTTTTGGGGGTAATCTGCATATAAATGTTCTTACTCTGCATGAGAAAAGCATGAATATTAAGGTTTTAAAAATGGCTCATTGGATTTGACATAAAGGGATTATGTAGTGTACGCCTTTATCTGGTTAAACATAGGCTACTAAAATACTGGTTTGATTTTAAGTCAAAATAAAAAATATATGTAAATTTGGTAAAAATATTGACTTTAAAGTACATTAAGTGAGCAATGTGTTTAATGAAACAAAAAAGTTACTGTATCGTGAAAAGTTTGAGTAAGTCTCTAAAGACACTTTCAAGGTTTTATCTAAGTTTTGCTTACACTTTCTTTCTTTGTACATGTCTATCTAACAATTTTGGGAGGATTCAATGAGAGTACAGAGCAAACTTGCAGGCACTGGTTCTTTTTCCACATTACAAAATAAAATAAGTCATAATAACTCAATAGCTTAAATTTAGCTTTAAAGCTAGTCTGAGCTTAATGTATCATTGCGGGGAGGGGGGAAGAGGAGGGGAAGGAGTCCTTTGGCTTCAGCTTCAAGATTCCGAATTTCAAACAAAAGTAACATTTAAAAAAGGTGAATGTTCCATGATATGTTTCAACTTTTTAATTTGAAAAGCTATGTAAAAATATTTTAGTTGAAACTGTCCAGAATTCCTGCCAGCTGAAGACTGGCTGGAGCAGATTTTGTGGCAACCAGCCCTTTTCCCAAGGCTTTCATCCTCCTACTACAAGAGGAATGGGAAGAAACTTGTCAAAGTGCTTTAGTACATCTAAGCCACTGGGCTCACTGAAACACCCTAGACCAGTAGTGTAAATTAGAGATGGTTTTCATATTGCACTATACTGTTTTTAAATGTGGTATATAAATTACATCAGGAACACACAAACTATATAATTGAAAGAACTTTGACCTCTTTCCAAAACCTTAGTGTGGTATAATTTCATCACATATTTGTGGAACTAATGGTCACCTGATCATGCTGAAAATAAACTTCTTACCTTTGTTAGTTAATCAACTAAATTAATGTTGAATTATAATTGTATTGAGAGATTGAAGTATGCTTGGAAAATGATACTTTGGATGTGATTCCAGATGAACTGCATTTTCCTTATCAAATCTTCTCTTTGAAACAGAAAAGACCTTTTTTCACCCCTGCCCCCATCTTTTTTTTCTGTCTGCAAATACAGATTGCATGAATTCTCAAGATCAGACTATCATGATTTTGCAATCAGATCTTAGTGGGCTGATGCTTTATTTGAGAATGAAGGTGGCAAAACAGAATCCACCTTTTCTTGGTGCTGTAGCCCTTTCAGTGAAACATTTTGGTCTACAGTTACCAAAAAGGCTCGATCATCTAGGAAGGAGATGTCTTGTGGAAGAAGCTACTGTTGTCCCAGATGCAAAGAACAAAAAAATCAAGATGGAATGTAGTTTACTTAGGCAAAACTTTACAAAAATTATTAGAGAACTACTGTACAGTGCAGGCAATGGTTTATCTCTTGTGAGCTTCCATGCGGTGGAGTGTGGCCATCGGTCCAGAGATGGTACTTTCAGCCTTCTCATGCTGGGTCTGTGCTGTTGGAAATGAGATGTCGGAGAGGAGAGCCAGAAGACAGAACAACAAGGAGAAAAAAAGACTTGTCTAAGGTTAGGACCAGTTTTGGGGTAAGGACACAAGTATATTCACTGGTTGTGAATAGCTGGCTATTTGGTTTAGAAATTAGAGGTTCCTTGGTGCTCTTCACTAAGAATTGTTCATTAAAAATTATCCCCTCTTAAGATCAAGCGGGTAGGCTTTTGAAATCTGTTATTATCACTCTTTTGCACATGGTAACAGGACACCGTGATTTGTATTTCAAACTGTCTCATGCACTCCAGTGTCTCCTTGTTTCACAAAACATTAGGAGCCCAATCCTATTCAGACACATTTAGGGTTGCTTTTCTCCTAAATTATTTTTCACTTGTATTTTCTCAAGGAACAAACTGCTACGGAATAACTTTCTGGGCGGGACAAATGCCACTGCCTAACGTGTAATAGTTTGAACAGAACTTGCTGACCAGTTGCAGGGAGGACACAAAACTTTTACCTATGTGCTGTGCAAGATACAAAACTCGGGTAGTCTATAAGGTAAAGGAGTCCTAGGCAAAGACACTTTATAAACCTTCTGTTAGATACATGGGAGCCAATACCGTATCTAACTGCTGCAGTCCACCTTCCTGCTTAGGAGGGGCCTCTTTCTTTTCCCCTGGTCTGAGTATATATTCCTTCAACCCCAAGGGTAGTGAAGGCCTTCAAAGATACTTTTTTTTTTCTGCCTGTTGCTTTTTTGGAGAGTGGGAAAACAAATATGTCTGATTTTTGAAAACAGCTTATTCTGAATCTCCACCTGTGTTTTGCAGTACTGTTTTTTGGCATGAATCCTGAGTGTCTCAATTTTTCTGAATGTGCATGTTCTTGAAAGATGATAGACATGTATGCCACTCCTTGATTACTAAGTAACTTAAGAATTTCTAGGCAAGTCTCTTCATTATTATAACACAAGGTCTTGATTAAACATACTACACTGAAAACAAAACCTGAAACATGGTCACTGAAGGGCTTGGGTCACACCAACAAGTTCAGGGTTAGTGACACTCAATTAAATGCCTGTCTATATGTTGTAACCTGTTACAAGAGCAAGGGAGTCTGAATTAGCTTAACCATTGATGAAGGAGTTGACCCGTATTACCCTGCATTTACAGCAGGTTGTATTCACACATATGAGCAGTCAGTATAAGGTAAGCTGAAGTATGGTAAATCGTTCATGTGTCGAAATTCTAGAAACAGTTTTCAAAGTATGGATACACCGGTTACTTCCTAAAACCAAAATGACTAAGTCATGTTTCATGCTGCTGTTGATAGTATGTAATCACATCAAGTGAACTACAACAATTCTAATATCAATTCATGAATTTTCAGTCGATTTTATAGCTCATTATGGTTTAGGGCTCTGTATTTGTTGGCATTTCGATCCGTGAACCAGGATATTCTGTGAACATCTGACCCTCTCTGAAAGGATGTGTACTTTAGACACACATGAGGTGGTCATGAAGAACAACAGAAGAGGCAGCTTTCAGAAAGCAGAATGTCTGTACCATCTGGCATCAGATCTTTTATGTCCAAGGTTATGCTGCTATTAATTTGAACCCTCCCCTCTGAAGTGACTGGAATAAATTTCATGATTTTTCACCAAATTCTAATATTTAAGTCACAGTATAGTATTGTATGTTTCTACAGTAATTTCCTGAGGAGCTGCTGGGGAGAACATTAGGAGGTTGCCTTTGCCAAGCTTAAATTCTAGTTACATTACTTGAACCTTTATGAACATACAGTAAATATAGATGAATATCATCTGTTTACTATTCTCAATTTTGTCTTAAAAATCCAGACATAATCTAAATTTTTATTAACCCTGTCTAAATGTGCAAGCTGGGAATCAGTCCAGAAGCGAGCAGAGTAAGAAGTCTGCTTTGTGTTTGTGCAGTTCCTGTGTAACAATAGAAATACTCGGTGTACGAGCCAGTATAAAAAATCCCAAT